>CATIWK010521573.1:0-11126 GCA_949634005.1 Mallotus japonicus
ATAATAATAATAATAATAATAATAATAATAATAATATTATTATTATTATTATTATTATTATTATTATTATTATATAGATAAGATAAAGTTAATACTAATTTTTATGCAATAATAACAAGAGTATAGAATATTACGGGAAAAAGTTTATTAAAAATATTAGAAAATTATTAATAGTAATTATTTTATTAGAAATATTGAATTACAATATATATACGATGATGATTATTATTAATAAATTGTAGAAATTCCTTTATAATATGTATAGAGAATTAAATTTGCTATAAAAATTTGTAAAAATTACCTAATTAAAAAAAATTAATTCGGTAATATTATAGTGAAAGTTTTACCTCATCCTCATGTGCATTATTTAGTCTGAGTTGAATATTGGTAATGACATGTGTGGGAATAGTTGTAATCCTACATGGTCGGCTCCATATGAAATAATTGTATGTCGTGTGTTAGAAAAATAATATTGTAACTAAAATTTTAAAATATAACTAATATACCTGTGACCCAAAGGTGCATTTGACAGAATTGACCTGTCACGCAATGTAGGAGTGAGAAAAAAAATCACTCCCAAGCCCATAGTTAAAGGAGAAGGAGTGGGCCGCCCATCTGTGCCACTGCTGGAAGCCTCGATGCACGACACAGCTCCCTATACAGGAAAAACAAACATGCAGATGTAACAGCCTTAGCCCACCCGCTTGAGATATTGTCCTCTTTGCCTGCACAGGCCCAGCCCAACTCGAAAGCCCGGAGCGCGCGATTTTAAGGGCTACAACCCAAAACGCGTCTCAGGGGGAAAGGCTAGCTTCAACTGAAGCCTTCCCTGCGGAAGCACAATAAGCCCACTGAGATACTGTCCACTTTGGCCGAAGGCTCCAACCTACCACAGCCGCACAGTTTTGGGGGCACCAACCCCACTACGCATCTCAAGTGGAAGGTATCCACATCCTTATTATAAGGCATGCTTCGTTTTCCTTCCAAACCAATGTGGGATATCACAATCCACCCCCCTTTTAAAGGGCCCAGCGTCCATGCTGGCACAACGGTCTGGGCCCAGGCTCTGATACCACTGTAACAGCCCCAGCCCACCCGCTTGAGATATTATCCGCTTTGCCCGCACAGGCCTAGCCCCAACTCAAAAGCCTGGAGTGCACGGTTTTAAGGGCTATAACCCAAAACGCATCTCAAGTGGAAGGTGTCCACATCCTTATTATAAGGCATGCTTCGTTCTCCTTCCAAACCAATGTGGGATATCACAGCAGATCCCCAACTGTAATGGCCTATTAAGTCAATATTTTCTAAGTATTGAAGGAACTGCAAGCTGACTTTATCGGTATTACTAGTAGGGAATAATACCGACGAGCAAAGCTACAATATGTAGGCAAGTGTATGCTTGTGCAATGTCATTTGGTTAACTTATTAAGGCAATTCTGCGAAGTGATCCTTAAACTAAGAACTGTGAACTAATGAATAATGAATGTCCCTTGGTTCAGGTGAAATCCCTATAAGTGATTGGTATAAATCTAGGTAATCACGATGAACCCGACCAGTAATAGGACGCCAATCAATCAGCAATCCCATCAATACAGAAACATCCTGAAACGTGATAGTGCACTCTCTATCTGGAAGATGGAAATCATGTGTCTCTGGTCTCCAACACTCTACTAGTGCATAAATTAGGTGCCAATCATGATGGCACTAGCGGAGGCGTGCAACTCTGAGAAAGCCAGCGTCTCTTAATAACGCCTCCATTTCAGGAGTTATGTTTGCATATAAGTTATTTGTCTAAGCCATCCGTCGACATGTTATGACGAGATCTTACAACTGAATATGTAATGTTTATAATTAATAATGACACTCTTTTTTGCTAATAATCTAATCCCTTTAACTTTTGGAAATAAATATCCCTAAATTTCGTAGATATATGAATTATTCCTAATAAATATAGTAAATATTGTAGATATAGTAAATGTTCCTAATAAATATTCCTAAATAAATATTCCTAATTACCTGGTGATTTCATATAGCTTGTGATCTATGCTCATTTTGTAGGTATAGTAATGATGCATCATAAGGCCTAGCCTGGATATAATCACTTGGCACGAAATTTTGCTTTATATCTACGACAATAAATGAGAAATATATCACGTAATAATGTTTAACTAATAAAATAATCTTCTGCAATATATATACATGCATTGACATGACAATACATTCACATCTTATTTCACAATGGCAACTCAATAAATTTTTTTGACAATTAATAATAGAACCATGACCCAATCACATGTGATACAAACTAATAGAAACAATTACTCTACCACATGTCATGAAAGGACATAAAGTATGTTGAATGGACAACACGAGTGACAACTCAATAAATTGATTTCACAATTAATAATATCACCACAACCCAATCACATATGATACAAACTAACAGGAATAATTACGGGAATCACATGTCATGGAAGGACATAAATTATACTGATTGGACAACATGAGTAACTTGTCTACATTAAATCACATGTGCTCATAAATGTGACCCAATTCAATGAATGAGCATCTTTATTTGCTGTCATTTATTTATAGTTTAGTAGTATAAATACATATGCAATTATGCTTCATAATGAATCCACATTCACATACATGTAGACATATTTTCTTATTTATAGATGGCATGTCGTTCTTCACATGGTGGTAGAGGCAGAATATGGCTACTACCATAATATAATGATGGGTATCGCCATTTGAGAGTGTTGGATCCGAAAGAATATTATGCAGGACTATGATGGGAATGGGCATTTTGAGTTAATGAAGCTGAGCTTTTAGTTAAACAACTACGTGAATTGGGAGCACCTTGTGTCAGGTGTTTGTCATTATCAATGCAATAAAGAAACCGATCAGAATATAAATTTGCTGTTAGAAGAATTTGAGAGGGGAACAATCAGATGTTTATAAGAAGATCAAGATATTATATGTTAAAGCTTGATAACAATCAAGCTAATGCAATGGACAGGACACTTTCCAAGATAGAGGTTAATAATGTTCTTAATAATCCAACATACATTTCTAACTATAAAATGTTTGATGAAGAATAAATGGGTAAATGTAATTTATAATATTCCGTTTCATCATTTGATATTTCAATATCGGAATCACATTCCCTTGAGTGCAGTATTGAATTATACAATCTAGCTTATCGTTCATCACCATCTTCTAATAACTCTCGTGTACACCGTGTAAAGAATTCTTTATTTAAACATATGCCGATACGATTGTTCTCCTCTCTAATACAAAACAAATCATTTCATATGTCATCTATATTACATCATCTCATTCGAATTGCCCCTGCTTTAGGTACACACATATTAAGTTTTATAACTTCTTTCTGAAGTGCTTCAAATTTTCGTAGAAGATATTGCCATTCTTCAATCATTTTCACCAAAAAAACATGACTATTATGTTGCCCTGGATCCATTGGATATGAAAAATCATCATTTAAAGCCCATTAACGACCTGTGGCCCTGAAAATATCTCCTGGAGAATATACTCTAGACATTGTACTTACAAAATATACTCATATGTCTAATTATTCAAATTATTATTTCACAGCTATTGATTTCATAAATAATATCTCGTTTTAATACATATTAATAGCATTATAGTAAACATAAAGGAAGGTATTTTACAAAGTCAGTATCAATATCTCTATAATATTCTATACCCTCGGTATCTATGTCACCCAAACTACCTTCTAGTTCCACCGGAGATTGTTGTATGAATGTGTCATTGCACATATGATATTTGTCCACTACATTATCTACTTCTTCGTTGCTGTGTCTTTGTAGTGTTGCAGAAATTATTTTTGGTGTTGGTAACTCATGGTACCCACAATAAGCTTCCAATTCACATCTTATTTCCCATAAACAACCCCATTTTGGAAATGATCTAATAATAACGTTAGATGACTGTCCAAAATCATCTATATTTGTTGTATGATACCCAACAAATATATGATTTGTACATCCTGGTTCAAGATATGAATAAGTTTGACGATTTTCAAATGGCCTTTTAGTCCCATACCAAATTACACCATTCGGGTCTTCATATTTATCAACAATTTTCAATTTCATTTTACCCGTGCTCCATTTGAAGAAGTTGACGATCCAACTTTTTTATTTTCCTTTTTATTCATTTCTGATAAACATTAAATTTATGACATATTTAAAAAATAAATATATAAGTATTATGAAGACTATACATATTTGCTATGTAATTAACTAAACTAATAAAATTTAAAAATTCGGAGAGATGTTGTCATTGCAAAGTTTGAAGAACATATACATAATAAAAAATTACAAGAAAATATTATATTAATTTCGTCCACAAGTCCTGGCGTTGTGCCCGGTCAAAACACATTTCATGCAGAAGTTTGTTGTAGCATTAGAATTTCATTCGTCAATTTCATTTCTAATGCTTGTTGATCTTGGTCTTCCTTTTTTCCATTTCCATGCTGGATTTGGTATGAATGGCAATTCACGTGACTTCGGCCAATAATCAGGATAACCCAAAGGAATGAAACAAGTTGACTAACATTTTAAATTTTCACTGACTAAGTGAAAGGAAGTAATAAATTCTCTGTAATCAAATCCATATATCAAACAACTGGCAATGGCATGAGAACAGGGAATTTTGCTTTGTTGGAACTTACTGCATGTGCAACTTTTTTATTTCTAATCAATAACTTGTTTGTGACCACCTTTTCTGTATGTATGGTTAAAAGCAATAATTATTTGAAAGATCATATTCTCTTCATCATATCTTTACACGACATGCTCGTTTGCCTTATCAATCCGATGCTTAAGTATTTCCACACATGTTGGTGTCTATAAAAAGCCATCATTCAACAATTTAGTGTATTCAGTTCGATGTTGATCGAACATATCAACCAACTTAAAAAAAATTTGTTACATCATTGTAGTCACAGGCATCGATCTAATACTCTTGAACTTGGCATTGACCGATTCAATATAGTTTGTAGTCAGAACACCATGACGATGACCACCATCTTACGATAAAGTCCATTTCTTTTTTAGTATTTTATCAATCCATTTTTTTGACT
The DNA here is from genome assembly GCA_949634005.1 of Mallotus japonicus. NCBI lineage: Eukaryota > Viridiplantae > Streptophyta > Magnoliopsida > Malpighiales > Euphorbiaceae > Mallotus > Mallotus japonicus. Next base: position 5,129 of record CATIWK010521573.1, read on the forward strand.
TTGGATTTAGGAGCTTTACTTTGTCCATCCATCTCTTGAACTTTCTTTTCTGGAACTCTTTGCCTGCTTTATCAAATAAGTTCTTTATGACACCATTTTTAAACTTTGTGTTGTAATTGCTAAGCACATGACGCAAACAGTATCGATGTGCATTATCACACCATAATTTTTGCTTCATTGCATGCTTCATTCCAATATGACGATTAGAAATGATACAAATATCATCTCTCCCATCAAAACAATAATATCGTAACATCTTTATGAAGTACTCCCAGTTGTCTTTATTCTCTTCTTTGATTAAAGCAAACGCTAATGGTAATATAGCGTTATTCCCATCAACTGCTTCAGTAGTCAGTAGTACACTTCTATATTTACCATATAGAAATGTACCATCCACATATATGATAGCTTTGCAATGTTTGAACCCATCAATACATGGCTTGAATGCATAAAACATTCATTTGAATTGTCGAACCCCTTCAATAAGAACGTGATTTTTCAAATGTGCCTCCCCTTCATTATGACAAAAAAAACCAGTATTAAGTGTCTCCACAACATGCATGAAGTCATAAAGCATTTTATATGAGTCATCCCAATCCCCCCCACAAATTAGTAATTGCCTTCTGTTTAGCTTTCCAAACTTTTTTATAGGTCAGTGTGATATTAAACAGTTCCACCAACTCAACAAGCAATGCTTTCACCTTTATACCAGGTTGCTCCTGTAACATTGCTTATATGTATGCGGCTATCAGATTGGAGTCAAAATTCCTATTATCTTGACTATGTCCAGGAGCACTACAAGTGTGGGGACCATCGTACCTCGTATTTGCCAAAACCCACTTCTCTTCATCTCAGTGGCTCTTACTTTCCATTCGCAACCCAGCTTGTAAACTAAGGTTATAGTATTATACCTAGTTTAGAACTTTGAAATTGTCACCCAACTCTCAAAGAATACAACTTGCAAGCTGTTTTTACTACCTCTCTGGATTGAAATAATATACCCTTCGACAGTTTTTTTGAGGGATCTTGGAACATATCATCTACATATGAGGGATTTCTATTAACATACATATCTTCAAGATTGACATGTTCAAATTGTGAATCTTTATTTAACCCTTCAACTAATGCCACCATCAAAGCATCATTATGAACTTCAACATTACCATCCACATTACAGTCATCATCATCATCATTCTCATCGTTCTCATCAGCATCTTCTTTAAAATAATGCTCCTCATCATCCTCCTCCTCAACATCCTTATTGTTTTCTTCAAGTTCTTCCTCCTCCTCCTCCTTATCAAAACCTTCATCCTCTTCCACCTCAACTTCAACTTCATTAGGATTATATCTTGATGAACTAGCATCTACACATGGTACATGTCTAACTGTACCCTTACTAAATTCAATATACAATTCAATTATGAGCCACCTTGTAAATTGCCTAACCATTTCAAACATCTTACTAACATCAAAATCATCTCTAATTTGCATCCAAACACCACATTTTGACCAAATCCCATTACTGGATGTCTAAATAAAATTTTCTTAATAATCCCAACATCACTTATCCCCACTGCATTTCTAATTATATTATGTAACCCTTGAAGATCAAAATACCATTCCCGAAGATGCATTTACTACGCTCGGACCGCACTCAGTTTGAATCATTTTACCACCCCAATATATGGTAAGAGCTCGTGCATTTGACATTTTATCCTAATATAAATACTAATCATAATAAATTTTTCATTATATGTAATGAATATAATTTTCTAGCTACATAAATAAATCAATATTTTTAACTAACTAATTTTCTTTTCAATAACTATTTTTTCCTCTAACTACATCAATAAATGTTTCAATCTATGGAATCAAATAAAAATGATCACAACAAATGAAATTTAATTTTATATAAATAAAACATGATATCAATTTTTCATACAAGATAATTACTTTACCAACAAATATCCAATAAAAAAAAATCTTCACTAATAAAATTTCCATTAATATTTTACCCATTCTTTATATATAAAAAAATATACCAATTTTTACCACTAATCAATATATTAAGAAAATTAATTTTTAATTGAACATACCTCTATAGCTTTACAAGTCACCTCCTCAATATCACCTTCTACAAAATAAAATAAAAAATATATAAGACAATAAATAAAAAAATATTCAATACCGAGATAAAAAAAACTGTTTAAGTACAACAATAAAAAACTATAGATATTTTTTTAACTACATAAAAAAACCTTTATATAAATAAGACATGATATAAACATTGAATATGTTGATTATCTGTTAGATCTGGTTGCATGCAAGTGTGTTTTAACACTTTGTGTCTTCTGTTATGTTTGCATGTGCATTAATCCTATTGAATCGAAGATTTGTAAAGTGGAAGCAAAGATATAAACAACTCCTCAAATATCTAAAAGGTGGAAGCAAAGATTTGATAGCTTGGCCTCATTTCGATCTATTTCAAAGATCGATATACCTTCTATTACATTTTAATTTTTTTTTTAAATGGTGGAAGCCAATCTGTTTGATTTTAGACAAAATTATTTTGATTTCTTTTACTCTGAGGGGATGTTTTATTTTATGTGGGTAAACGTTAGATTTTTTTCACATAGAAATCGAAGATCTGTTGATTTGAAATTTTTAAAATAATATTGTTATAAATATTTTGAAAAATTATTCTATGTGTTAAATCTTTTGGTGGAAGCCAATCTGTTGGATTTTATGATTTTTTCCCCATTTATTTTACTTACAAATCTAAGGTATGTGGATTTGAAATAATAAAAATAATTTTGTTATAAATATTTTTGAAAATTATTTTGTGTGTTAAATCTTTTTGTGGAAGCCAATATGTTTGATTTTATGAAATTTTTTTCCCATTTATTTTACTTACAAATCTAAGATCTGTGGATTTGAAATAATAAAAATAATTTTATTATAAATGTTTTGAAAATTATTCTGTGTTAATTTTTATAGAAAATTAGTCGGGTAATTTGTTAAAATATTTAATAAATTATGGAAATATTTATATTGATTTTATAATATTTAATTAAATTTTAATTTTATTAAATAATCAATTTTATATATACAATTTTTTAATAATTAATTTTATATTTTATTTATTTTGTTCATATTTATTATTAAATAATTAATTTTATAGTAATCATATATTATTTAAAAATAAATAATTGTATACTGCTATGAGTTATTTATATTATTGGATTGTAACTAAATTTGTGCCTAATTTGAATATGTCCTGTTATCTATTTTGGGTTCTGATACACTGTGTTGTATTCTCTATTTCATTATTGATTTGTAGATGGACACAGCAGTGGAAGCCTTGGCAATTCAACTGCTACTGGTGAACCAATGACTGCAAATACTGAGGTGGAAGCCAAGAATGCGTCAAAAGAGCAGTCTGGAAACATTGCTCAGTAGTAGTCTGTTACTTCTTCACAACAGACTAAAGCTGAAGGGACTAAGTCCAAAAAAAAAGGAAGCAGACTGATACCAGATCACCTGTCTGAGAACATTTCGAGCAAATCAGGGATGGAGGTTGATGGTGCAAAAAAATATCGACAAATTAATCATTGACATGTGGCAGGTTAACTTGAGGTTGACCAGCTATGCCACATCATCCTGAGAGGAACTACCCTTCCGAATCGCCTCTATGGTTATTGCAGAGAGCATGCCTCCGAACCGCACAGGCAAATTCCCTTAAAACACTCTTACCTCTAACACGCATTTACTGCTCCTGAAAAGGCTACACCTACGTCCTAGTCCTCTTGCAGTGGAGACGGTACCAACTCTCCCCAAGTTCACTATTCCTCTATACTCCCCCATCTGATTTGGATGGGACAATTGACTACACAGAGGCAACCCATGCTTTGGCTCCAAGGTATAATGGACTGGGAAAGGTTGGAGAGAGGATTCTTTCTTCTTTTTCTTCTTCTTCTTCTTTTCTTTTCTATTATTTTTTTTTTGAATATTTTCTTATCTGTAAAACTAAATAGGACCGACCACTCTAGAAGAAAAACATTCTTCTTCATTCATTCATCCTTTTATCATCATCCTCCCATCAGCTTAATGTTATTTGATTCTTTATATTGGACTTAGCCACATTGACTTGAACTTCGGAGGGGCCTTGGGCATCCCAAGCCCCTTAGTTCATGTTTACTGGTTATTTTTTAGCTTTTGTTGATGATCTAGAGACTAAAGAAAGGCTGAGTTGGATAAGACAAAGGTGTAGGGACCATCAAATTGGCGCCGTCTGTGGGAAGAAAAATGTTTTTGGATTTTTAGAGAATGTGTAGGTTGTATACTTGATATTGTAGTAAACCTTGTCTGATATTAACAAAGATACTGCCTTCTCTGTGAATGGATTTGTATATGATATTGCTCTCAATGGTGGGCTTAAACTCATCCGCTAGAAGAAGGAACGAAGAAGGGACGTCTAAGCGAAATGAAGATGCCTTGGGAACCAACCATGAAAACTCACCTATAGTGGAAGTTCCCATTAAGCTGCTGAACAACTTGATGCAAAAGGTGGACATGCTGACTGAAATACAAATAAGGAAGGGTAAAGGGAAGAGCTCCGCGAGAGAGTTGTATGTACAGACACCCAATGTAATCAAAAGGAAGTTGCATTGGAGGGACGACGAGTCCACTGATGAAATGGATCCTTATGTGGTTCATGGGTCTAAATTGCAGCCCAGTCGTGAGCGCTTGCAGTTAGGGGGAAATGAGTTGATCAAAAGGCTCAGCAAAAGCAAGCAAGGCGATCCCTCTAGGGCTGCCTCAAGAGCTCAATCTAAGAGGGAAAGCCGAGGAACGGAACTGGAAGACTTAAAAGGTGCCATGAAGAAAAGACTCCGGGACTATGGCACAGCTATCAAAAAAGCCAGGACCGGGATAGACACATCAAAAGATATGCGATATTCCCTCGAACAAAAAAGCAGAGGGGAAAAGTCCACTGCAAGAATGGTAGCTAAATCGATCGCTTCAGAAGAAGATTTGAGGGACTAGTTGGAGTGGAAGGCTAGAAAGGGTGACAGAATTGGATCGACAAACCAGTTGATAAATCCCCTATCCCCTTTCTCGTAAAGTATACAACAAGAGCCCATTTCGAGCAAGTCCAAGTTGCCATCATTCCTAACTTACGATGGTACCACTAGCCCCAAAGATCATGTGCTAAAATTTAAAACTGTTGTGGAATTCTATACTCAGTCTGATGCTATTCTATGTAAGATGTTCCCCACGACACTTATTAATGCTGCGCAGTCGTGGTTTAATAATTTGCCTTCTGGTTGTATTAACTTGTTTGTTGATCTCAGTAGGATGTTTTTTAGTAGGTTCATTTCCAGTATACCTGCTCAGAGGGAAACATCTTATTTGGAAACCATAGTGCAGAAACCCGGAGAGAGCCTCAGGGATTATATAGCCCGATTTAACATGGAGGCAATCAAAATTCCCAATTTGGAACACTCCAGAGCCATAGAGGTTGTGGTCAAAGGTACAAATAGTCCTCCTTTCTTAAGCTTACTCTCAAAGAATCCTCATGCTAACCTGACTGCTCTTATGGAAAGGGCTGAGAAATATATAAGGCAAGACGATGCCTACTGGATGAGCCGTTTCACCCCTAAGCCAAAGGAAGAACTCAATGAGTCTCTCCCTCCCAAGAGGATGAGAACAAGGCGGGGACCATTCCCTCAAAAGCCCACACCGAAGCCTTTTAGAAAACCTTTCACTCCCTGTAGACACCCAATTCTGGGATAAGGGAGTGTGGATGCGACAGAGGACTCCGATGATGAGAATTCATTATAAATAGATCCTCAGGATTTGATTTTTGGATCTCAAAGGCTAAAATGCTCTTTCTCAAGGATTTAATTGAGTTTTTATGGGCTAAATTGAAAGTTTTCTTTTCAGGGGTCTTTTAGTAAAAGCTTCCTTTCTTCAGGGGTCTTTTAGTAATTAAAAG
>CATIWK010521801.1:0-20087 GCA_949634005.1 Mallotus japonicus
CGGTCGCGACCTGCTACTTTCTTGGATGGTTCAAACGGATCTATTTGCTTTTATTACACCTCCAACAACTATATTTTTCTATGTGGGTATAAATAGAAGACATTTTATCAGCTAGAGATATTCATTGAAGTTGAGCTAACACATTTAAAACAAATCTTGAGCAATTAATCTTTGATCCAATCTTCAACCACCAAAGCTTTCATCTTTAATTCTTATTATTGCTATCTATCTCAAGAGTGTTCTTGAGCAAGAGTTGGTGAGTGTTTATTTCCTTTATTCAATAGCTCAATAGAGAGATTGAGTGAGTTGGGTTAGGGTTTTGAATACTTGTAAGCTAAGAGGATTGTTCTTAGCAAGAGGGTTTGAGTGTAAGCCTTTGGGAAAACACTTGGGTAGCTTATTTGAGCTTGTAAAGGTTTAATCTACACCATTAAAGTAGATTGATAGTGGATTGAAACTCTCAACTTGTGGTTGAGGAGAGGAGTAGGCTTTGAGGGTCGAACCTCTATAAATCCTTGGAATCTTTATCAATCTTCTACTTCATTTTATTCAGCTATTACTCTGTTTTTGGTGGCTCTTGTGAGAAAAACGAAAATCACTTATTAAGTTCAAAAAGCTAGTTTAAAAAACTAAAGTCCTAATCAGCCAAAAACACTAAAGGAATATAGATGGATTAATCTACAGCTATGAATTCATCCTTAGGTCCTAAGTCTGCTTTTTCAAGCGAGATTTGTTGGGCGTGACTGATACTCTGCACCTCCTCCTTTGCGCTATGTTGAGCTACTTTTTCTGTTGCAGATGCTATCCTTCATCCATGAACAAAATTGAAACAAAAACAAAAGGAGATTTATCCACTCAAGGAGTTGTTTGCAACTTTATTTTCTTCTGTTGCCGACACTCATGGCACTTTTGCTCAGATCTAGCCAAAACTTTCATCTTCAATTTATTGTTCACTTCATCTTCAAAATAGAAACACTAGATCTATAGATCTAGACAAAACTGTTAATAACATAAGAAAACCATAGAAGATTACAAAAAGGAAAGAGGAAAATGATGATTTTTGGTCAAAAATGATCAAAAACCACCTACAAAATCAAAAAACTACTTAAGAAAACATTAATACTATTTCTCAATTAGAGAAAATAAGTCTCTAGAGAGCACTATCTTTACATTTTTTTTTTACCTCATATATAAGGGATTAAATCAATTGAAAAAAAAAAAACTATTTTATAATTGCACCCATTCATGGACGTCACTATTAACTACTACCAACTTTATCCATATATAAACTCATGTATCATTAAAAGAAAAAAATTAACGTGTATAAAAAATACTAACAATCTATGTTGCACGGAGATTTTAATTAATATGCATTTTTGTGTATCTGTATCCTCTTTTTCTCATAATCATGCTACCTAAATACTTCAGCTTAGAAGACAGATACTTCTTTTTTTTTTAATTGATTTAATCCCTTATATAAAATAGTTTTTCAATTGATTTAATCCCTAGCTAACTGAAGTATATGTTAGTTATTAGCTAGGTCGTACGGATATGGATACAGGGATACGGAAACAGAGATAAGGATTAAATCAATTGAAAAAAATAATATAAATTTGAATAATTATATTATATGAATAATAATATGATTTAATTATATTTTTATAAAAAAAATTACTATGAATAATTATTCTGTTATAATATAAATATTGTAAAAGAATCTTTGGTTCAAAATTCGAAATAAAAAATGTGGATGACATTTTATACTTTTGTAAGTTATCCTAATTAAATTTTGATTAGTTTTCAGTTCAATTGTGATGTGACATGTATATTTTTTAAATAATATGGTATATTTTTGTTTGTTGGTGCTATATTGCATCTGTGTTCTATAAGTTTAATGTTATATAACTTGAACTCATTGAAACTAAAATAATTATGGCTCTCATTATGTAAAATTGTATTGATCAACAACTAATTACATTTTTCATATTATCTTCTGTGATATATATATATATATATATATATATAATTTACAAGTTATAGGTATTTAAATTTTTACACGACAAGTTCACCCCAATGATCTTAGGTTTAGGTTGTAAATTTTAAAAAAAAATTATTTAGAAAAAATTGAATTTTAAAAAAAAAATAATAAAAACCGAAAAAATAAATATTAATTATCAGTAGGAACAATATTAAAATTGCTCCCAAAAATTTTGTTCTTTAATGGACTCGACACATGGCGACTATTGGCGTAAAACTAAATGTTATAATAATTTCTTTAAGAAATTAATGATAGCAATCATGAAACACCCCCAACAAATTTTGCTTATATTCAATACAAGAAACCTAATAGCATTATAGCAACTATGAAAGAAGAAGATCTGGACGAAAATGCATGCAAGTGTTCAAGCACATTGACCTCAACCCACAAATCACTTTCTTGTATACTTGATCAGGATTGGAGCAGTCACTATAAAGGGCACTCAGGAATACAGATCTACCAGTTTATTGTATTCTTCTTCACAATAATTTCATTTTTTTTTTATAATCATTAACTTGTTAAATATAAATCAACATCAACATTATCACATAATATCATAGGAACTTTGAAAAAATATTTTGGCTGATAAAAAATTATTATTTGATGATTGAAAATGAAATCACATAAATATTGCATTTAATCTTTTCATAGTTTTTGCATTCATAATATGGGTAGGTATGATTTTTTTTTTATTATTATTTTGCGCTATATACTGAAACTTCAGTAATGTTCCAATTAACATAATATATATATATATATATATACTGTTTTATTTTTATTATTGTTGTTAAATTATTGGAGGAAATTAAAATAAGATTTTAAGCTAAGTTTCAAGGAGTTGCAAATGAGGTCTGATTAATTCTTATAATCGCACAACTACATCATTTATTTTGTTTAATCTTTTGTTTAATCTCATCAAACACTAAAGTAGGAATATTCATCATTTCTACAATATCAATCCGTTCATACCAGTCAACTCTAAGATTGTCTGAAACATTTTTAAATTTTATTTTTATTATTAAAATAGATTGAATTCTTGAAATTTAAATCAATAACGGAATTAATGAACTTCTAAGTATACTAATAGGTTCTAAATGTATAAAATGCTCAATTATTTTAATTTTTCTTGTAACTTTTTTTTTTGGAAGAAAGATATTTTATTAAGAATTCAAATCAACAGCAAGACAATCCTCCACAATCAAAGGAGGTTGTGAAAGAAGAACGGAACCAGCTTAAAAACATGCGGCTTTTTCTATACAATGAGCACACCCATTTGCTTGGCGCATGATGTGGGAAAGGAAGAACTCGCTTCCTTGTTTACAAAAACTTGACAATCTTGAATAGTTGATCCAAAATCTGAGAGGTCCTCTTAAGTAGAAAAAAACACATCAGAAACCGCTTTTACATCTGTTTCAAAGAGCACTTTTTGTAGCCCCAACTCAATGCACCATGCTATTGACTGTAACTATTTAAAATTGTGGTATCAATTATTTTTGAATCTTTCAAATAAATGAAATGCAACAGTGTTTTTTTTTTTTTTCTAAATTATAATTTAGCATTATAACATTTCCGTAGTTAGCAATGTTGATGATTTCTCTTAAATTGCAGCATAGAATCCGCTTAGAGAGCACTTGCTTTTACCAAACCTATATGTTGAAAAATAACTGTTTTTAGGACCACACCACAAGACAAGTGGGTGCATCATTACATGTGAACATGATGGAATCATACCACGTTTAATAAAGAGCATAGGGTACTTTTATTTATTTATTTATTTGGATTTTTAGAGAATGTTTTTGGTGTTCAATTACAACAACACATCCCACCAAATGTTGTCAATGCTTTTGTTTCTTGGGTGGCCACCAATTCAAAAAAGTCAAATATATTGTATATTTTTGTAAATCATCCTAAACTTTTTATTATTTTTTTATTTAGTTATGATGTGTAATATATTTAAAATAATATTTTATTATATTCTCCGCCCGCAATATTTAAGTTCATTACTAACTTGAACATTGAAATTAAAATAAGTGTGACTCTCACTTTGTAGAATTGAATTGATCAGTCAATAATTATATTTTCATATTGTCTTCCGTGAGTTTAATTTTGAATTAGAAAATGAAATGATATAATTTTTTTAATGGAACCTTCAATGATCATTCACTAGCAATCAATCATGTCACACACAACCAACAGATTTTGCTTATTTTCAATATAGGAAATATAATAGCAAGTATATGCCTAACAGTTTATTGTTTTTTTTCTTCATGATAATTTCAATCAGAATTATATGTAAATTCAATTTGATATATGCAAATTCTTAATAGCCACAATTAATGAAACATAAATCAACATCAACCAACATCATCACATAATAGTAAACCAATTTAATTCAGACTTTTGTCTCAGTGTGGATAAGTTCAGCCATTTAAGAAGAGGTTCTTCCAAAACTTTAACTAATTCAATTTGATCCTAATATGATTATAAGAATAATAAAAGTCTCAAAATAATTAATCTAAAATAACTGCATACACCACGATTCGAACATAAAATATCACTTAAGTGAGAACAACCCCTACTAGCTTATTTCAACGGTAATTATTGAAAAATCCCTATATCTTTTTTTTTTTTTTTGCATTGTTTTAATCTAGAAGTTGATTTTAAAGTAAACACTCTAATTTATATATTTACTTTCACAAAATTTAATTTTAAAAGAAGCACCATAATATATATTCATTTTCATTTTTACTCATAAAAGTATGGTTTGGTTTTGTTTTGCATGCCTGTCCTCAAACATCAGCTGATAAAAGATTATTATTTATTTAATGTTTGAAAATGAAATAACATAAATATTGCATTTGATTATTTCATAGTTTTTGCATTCATAATATTGGTGGGTAAGATTTATGATTCTGTGCTATATATTAAAACTTCAGTTGTAAATATATATTTATTTTTTCTTGTTATTGGATTTTATATATATATATATATATATTGTATTGAATTATTAGAGGAAATTAAAATAAATTTTAAAATAAGTTTCATAAAATCAAAAAATGAATTGGTTTAAATCTTTACAATCTTCATAAGGGTGTTATTGGTTAAGTTTTCTTTTTAACCATGGAAACCCTATCATTGAAGCAGTGTCCGCGCTTTCCATCTCAAAACCTTACCTTAATTTATAGGGTGTGATGCTACGATATTTGCTCTCAAAACAATACCTTAATTTATAGAGTGTGATGCTACGACATTTGTTGTATCTTGCATAGCAATATAGTGATTAATATTAATTTTTTATTTTTTATAGACTCGATGTTGGCAGAAATATTTATGTTTAAAAAATAACAAACTAAAATGTATGTCTAAAATCAACCATGAAATGAATCAGTAAATAAAAATGGCCAATTATTTTAATCCTGGAATCAAAGATTGTGGTATGGTTGCATTTTGAATCATTATCACACAGTCATATATTTTGATATGAATTATATTTATATTTTCTTCTTCTAATTTAGCATTATCATCATCATCATAAGCTTCGTATTTAAACCATTTTTCATCACTCTCTAGTGTTTCGCTATGCTCTGTTTATAAGAAACGAGCTTCTTTGAAGCTAGTTGGCCTTTTGAAGGCTAGAAAAAGTTGATAGATTTTTCCTGAAACTGCAGCACAGAATTTGCTCTGTCCATGGCTGTATCCATGCTTGAAAATCTGGCTAACCTGTATTGAAAGAAACCCTTGTAAGGACCACACCACAAGAGAAGTACACCATTATAGAATTTAACATAAATGCAACATGCACACAAATAGAATTAAAAAAAGAAATAAAGAAAAATTAAAATCTAAGTAGAAGAATTGTGCTTTCATTGCACAGGTCAGGAGTTGATTTTCTGGGACCCGGGGAAAGGGTACTATCATGTGAAGATGATGGAATTATACAACATTTAATAAAAAAAAAAAAAAAAAAGGTACCACTATTTATTTATTTATTTGGATTTAGAGAATGTTTGGATGTTCGAAAACAAGAACACATCCCACCAAATGTTGTCAGCTAAGGAAATGCTTTTGTTTGTTGGGTGGCCACCAATTAGATTGCTAGAGGTCCAGCCAGGGCATAGATACATATAACATACATGTATTGCAAGCTAACCCCACAAAAGTGATTTCATTATTTAAAAGAACAAATAGGAATTGACCAGGTTTTGTTTCTTGTTCTTTATTGATTCATGTTCTCTCTCACATCACTTTCCAAAAATCATGACTAGAAGATCAGATCCTGAGACTGATACTGATACTGACAGGGTGGATATACAATGTTAGTTATTAAGACAAAGAATCCCAAACAATCTGACTGACGTGTCCTTGCTGTTTTCAGTCAATTTTTTTAGAGAGTTGAGCACTTAGAATCCTCCAAAAATGGCCCTTTTTTTAATTATTGTCTTTTACTACATCATAATGCCATTATATGTTATTTCATCCTTTGGAGACAACTAGGGTCAAATAGAATCAATGTCCCTGATACCTTGTACTTTTCAAAGAAAACAAGATAGTTATGTCACAGAAGCTTCTGCATCCTTTTCAGTAAATATCTTCTGCAACTGGTGCTTGCCTCGAATAAAAATGCCAAGTCAAAAGTAACAGCAACAGATTCATGAGATATGATAGGTCAGAAGGGATAATATCTTTTTAAAATCATGGAGTCAGATTTTGTAATTTCAAGCATACAATTAAAAATCTTCATCAATTGCCTGGTTAATAGCTTCAACTTCAAGGTGTCCAACTTCCTGTTCCTCCAGCTTATAATAAGAAAGACCTGAAAAAGGAGATGAAAAGAAGAAAAAGAAAAGAGCAAAGGAAAAGAGAACACCACAAGACAATTGCAGCCATATAATGTATAAAAAGCTAAATTCAACTAATTTATGTAACAAGCACTAAAGAGCATCCACACTACTGATCCTCTGGCTCTATAGAAGTTAATTTGAATATTCCTATTCTCCTTGGAATTTCATCAAGATATACAAGAAACAATATATACTTCCTCAAAAATGACAACAATTGGCCTTAATCCAAAACTAATAACCGGCCTGGTTACTTGCAGTCGACCTTTCCAGCATTCCATTTTGCATTACTCCTCTTGCATGCCAGTATTTCAAGTTAATAAAGAGTTAACGGTAGGCCGCAAGTATCGGTATGGAATGCAGAATACAGATGAAAAGAGGATTCAGTTTCTGATAAATAGTTGAGTCATAGTGAGAGACATTGTACCCCGTCAGGTAGATTCTGAGGCATGGGAAAACCCACGACGTGCCTTTGGGGAATTGGTTTTGGAGCAGCAGAGGACGATGAGGTTCCAGATGCATCCATTTGTCCACGAACATGAAACTTTGCAAAACGGTTTATCACAGCAAACCTTTCCAATTCCTGAAACTCTGCTCTTATGTCTACAACTGATGCTGTCTTGTCCAATCTGCATTACCAAATTGCTGTTATAAACTCCAGATCATATAATGGACTGCCCAAAAGCATCAATGATCTTATAACTGGTAAATTTGTTTATACCTTTGGAAGTCATCGTCCAGCTTCTTTGCTCTATTAATGAACTCTTCCACAACTTCCGAAAATTGCATATTACCGCTTCTTACAGAAATTCTAAACTTCTCAGAATTCCTGGACAAAATTGAAGTATAATAAGTTTTAGAAAAAAAAAAATCCCAGTCAAATCATATGCCTTCTGCAATTAATGCACATAATATTGACTCTTTTTTTTTTTTTTTTCCTTTTTTTTGCTGATCATAGTTTCTTGCAACGAGTGAAGAAACACTCACATGTTATTGTCGTTTACAGGCTTGAGAAGAACATTTCTCGTGCTGTAAGCAAAGCTACATGCATCCCCCATCGATAATCTAGACACGAAGTATGATATGATGTCATAGTTTGAGGCAGCATCTGCTGAGAAAATGGATGCTGGCGCAGGACGAAATAATTGTTGCACGAGCTGTGTTGTTAATATAAGCCTTCTCTTAGATCGGTGCATGGGCGGTAGATCCTCGAGTACTTCAACCTCATCTTCCACCTGCAAATTGGAAGAAAGGGAAATAAAATTAGTTGACAAGAAAAAATAACTTTTAATCTCTATCCTTTTAAGCAAGAAATGCACCTTCTCAGTCAGCCGGTTTGTGGCTTGTGCCCAGTCTTGTTCTGCCACACTGCAAAAATAATAAAGGTATCAAGAGAGCAAAAAATAAAAGTAACTGATATCTTAATTCAGATGATAGAGAATCATAAATCCAAGGGAAAGTAGGAAAAATATTAGCATCAGCAACCCACTTAAAATGGTGTAGCCCTCCTAGAATGCACTGTCTGGTCCCAGAGATGATGAAAAAGTTGACAAGAAAAAACAAATGGAAGTAATCAAATCATTCAACATTTTTAAAATTTTACTTCTCAGTCCATCCAAGTAACCAGAACTGAAATGCATTGTAATTCAGAACATAATGTGATATGGTAATCACCTGATACTCTGAAGCTCTCTGGAATCTTGAGTTACTTCTTTGTGCCATGGCAGAAGGTCAACTGTCATGATTTTGCGCTTCTTTGGTCTCATAATAGCCACTTGATTGGCAACTTCTGAAGGCAACATATATGGGGATGACAGCTGCTGACTTGCTACCAAGGCAGCAGCTGTACTTGGCCAAACCCTGCCACCCTGACCAGCATCAACAGCATCTAACCTTTCAAAAGTGTGCAAATTTTGAGAAGACTTTCCACGAGATAATTGCAAAGCAGCAGCTGCAGCAAGTCTAGCATCAAACATCGGTGCCATCTGTCCATTTCTAAGAGCCCCATATTGTTTAAACCAGGACTGCGCCATATGCAGATTAACATGGCCATGCTCTGTATGATTAGATAGCACATTGCTGCTGCTAGATTGAGCATGAGAATCAATATAACCAAATCTGGCCATCTCTTGAGAAGGTCCAGATTGAAGAGCAGCTTGTGAATGAGATTTTGCAGGTAGGCCCTCCCTAACCTCTGCTGGGAATCTAAGCATTTCATCATCCCCATGCGGAAAGGAATTGGGTACTGATCTTGAATTTGGCCCGTCCATAGGGTGTCTGAACCTTGAAATATTTTCAGGTAATTGCTGTTCTCCCAAACCTGTAGAATGTTGAATGTCCAGAGCACTGTCTGCACCATTATTCATTGCCTGTGCCTGGTGCAGAAGGGAGTAGTTACGATGGTCATTATGTGAATGGCCAGCAGATTCAAGATTTCTTCCATAAGAAGCTTGAGCCATGCTGTTGCTATGTCTTGTATTATCAAGGTCTTGCTCCTGCTGCTGAGCACGAGACACCAACAAGCCAGGTGTAAATGCAGTTGCTTCTGAAACTGGTTCTTGCCCTTGAAATGCACCACCTGACTGAGAAGCATCAAGTACATTAGATGATATTCGTTGTTGGAGCATTTCTTTTCCTGGATGCTCTTCCCTGTGGTCAAAACCCTGTGAATTAGAAGGTGCACCAACTTCCAATGATCTATATCCACCTTTTATGGAATCAACATGCGACCCATGCGGAACCTGTGAAGGGCTTAGCATACTACTATTTATTGGATCCATGGAGGAAGGCGAATTGGACAACCTAAGAGCTTCCACACCAAAAGCTTGTCGCTGGGTTGGGACATTTCTCCATACATTGTATGGCCTTGTAGAATTATCAACCTGTTGAGATACACCTGGCATGCTTGGAGGCTGAGATTTAGACAAAGTATGATGATTGTCAGCATTGATGTGCATTGATTGAGAGGCATCCAGCGAGGAGGCTTGGTTAAAAGGTGGAAATCTGGCAGTGGCACCAGGTAAGGCTGACTGCAAAGGTTGAGAGGTAACAGGTGTATTGGATAAGGGACGCATTTGAAGATGACTTCTAGTTTGTCCAACATTTGGTGAAAATGGTGCAAAGTTTCCCTGCATATTCAGATACGGAGAGAAGTTTGTTTGTCCAACAGTACCAGATTTATTATCCCAAAGTTCTCTTTGAGCTAGCTCATGTGAAGGAGGTGAAGACTGAAATGAAGATGGAGTTAACCAAGCCTGATTTTTCTCCCCTAACTCAGGATTAACTTGTCTAGGATTCAGATTGCTTGTAGTCTGTGGTAAACCTGGAGGGTTTAGAAAACTGTTTGAATTGGTCAACCTTTGAGATGGTGGAGCCAACCTCAAACCAAAACCTTGGGAAGCAGAAGACTGAGCACGCATTTGAGCAATAGATGTATCACGTGAATCTGCTCCATGCATTTCAACCAATAGATTATACTCGGTGGACCCAAATTGTTTTATGGTGCTATTCTCCTTGGACCGGTCAACCTTGTGAAGCAGCTCAAGCATATGTTCGCTGCCACGATTATGACAGTCAAAGATGATGTTAGACCTATACATAAAAGTACTTGGATACATGTGTCATTTAAACAGCTTCAGAGTTCAGACTCAAATAATGGAACTCCAAAACTAAATATTGACACATAATTAGGAAGAAGATAAAACAGAATGTGCTGAGGGCTGAAGTTATACAAGCAAAAACAGACCATAGCAACAAAAAAATAAAATAAATAAAAAAAATAAGTGACAGAAGCAAGAGAGTTTAATGGTAGTTCTAAGCTTCCAATTTATAAAAAGTTTGCACACCAACTACCTTGTCTGACCAGTGACATTTGAGCCATCAGGAAGCATTGATCCATGAAAACTAGTGCATGCATTTGAGTTCAGATCACCTCTAGGAGGTGCCTCCTCTGATGCTCTGGAATTTCCTTGAAAATCAGGTAAGGAGGCCTGTGAAGAAGACAAAAAATGTTATTAATTAATGGTTGAATGAAACAAACAGCAGAAGTAGCCTTGAAAATATTGAAAGCTCCATCACCTTATCTACACCCACTGCAATGCTAGAAATGTTACCAAAAAACTTGAACTGCTCAATATGTCCTTGCTCACGATTACTCGAGCCTCTCGAGCAATCGTTAGAATTCTCCTTTTGTTGGTATTTTTGCTGTATTTCATGTGCTTCATTAGCTCCCTCATAAGAGGTGAGTGCAACATGAGGTCCATTACTCATCTGATGTTGGGTTTTTGCTATGCTCTTACTTCCCTTGTTGTCCAAAGAAATATCACTTGACAATCCTTTCTGATGCTGAGCAGCACTTCGTGAGTGCTCAAACATCTGTCCAGACCATGCATTGTCCAAATGATTTATTGTTTGAACCTTTTGACCATCCTCAACAGATGATTTTTGCTGAGAGTTGTAATTCTCATCGTAAGGACCATCCTGGCAAATGTCATCTCTTTGTTCAACTAATGATTGGATTCCTGGTTGCTGAAAGCCAGGGAAGCCAGAGCTCATACTACAATCAGTAGTCATAGGAAAAGGTTTTGAACTAAAGGAGGAGGCAGTCTGCAAGGTGCTATCAGCCCAGCCCGTCGGTTGTTTCTCACTGTCCACAAAGTTTGAAATTTGATTATCAGTTGAGTGCTCAGTGTTTTGAAAAGTCAAACCACTCCACTCTTCTTGTAACCCAGTATCACTGCTGGAAGCCTCTGCCACAGCAGACTGCATAAGTGCACTCCAACTTCCACTCTGAATAGAAGGAAATGCATAAGATGAGTCTGGGTGTTCCAATGTGTTTTCCAAGCCTCCCGCAATTGTTTCAGGGCGACTTCCAAAAGCATCCCATATGTTGTCATCCATGTTGTACAAAATCTTGGCTTCAATGGGGTCTAAAGGGACCAAACCCTGAGAAGCACCAGGTTTATTTGCTTGCTGCATTGCAGGCCAACCAGCTTGTTCATGTCTCCCACTAAATTCCTTCACGGATGTAGTCACCTGTGGTGTATTACCCTCCTGAAGGTTTCCTGGAAAAACTCCACTATTTAGATCCTGAATATGAACTTGACCAAAATTATTTTTCATCTGAAGCTCCTGCTTGGAAACCAGAGCTCCTTGGGATAAGCCTACCATATCATGAACAGCAGGCTGATCCCCTATGTAGGAGTTGCCAAATCCAGATGACTGCACTATGGATTTTTGTGCTTGACCACTCGCCTTAGCAAACATATTGAGAGAATCAGGTGGTAGTCCTTGGAGATGGGGATATTGACTCATGTTGCCTCTATTGTTCGAAATAGGAGTACCATATAAAGAAGCATCAAGCTGCTGAGAAGCAAGTCCCATGGAGCGCAAAGCCTGACCTTGCTCTTGGGAGAATACAACTTTATTTGGTACTCCTTGAGGAGCGGGAGATGCACCTCGCTGCATCCAGTTCCTGAGCATTTGGGATGCATCATGAACAGGTGTTCCATTTATAAGGGGTGAAAACTGACCCCCAGTTGCCTGTCTAGAAATACCAGAAAATTGGTTTAAAGAGTTCTGCTGCCTCAAATCACCTAGCTGCTGAAGCTGCTGCTGTCTCTGAAATTCTTGCAACTGTTTGAACATCACGTGCTGCTGCAACAACTGCATTTCATTGTACCCAGGCTGCTGCATTGGGTAAATCTGAGGATCTCCCAATTCTTGGTTTCTCGCAAACTGCTGCTGCCCTCTAAGAACGTTAAAATCACTGGAAGCTTCAGTAATCTCTGACCTTTCCGAATTTGTTGTCAAGGTGGGACTGTCTGCGCACTCATTTTCATGTTGTGATTTAAGGTTAGGAAAGCCTTTAGAAGTCAGAATTCTTTGGTCATAACAGGTGCTTTCAACAAAATTTCCCAGTTGGCTTTGCTTAAACTGAAAATTCTGGCATCCAAGCAAAAAATCATTTGCATTCAGCGGGTCATTTAATGTGAGACTTCTAAGATCTTCCGGCCTTGGAGTCAACTGCGTATAGTTTTCATTAAACGGCACATGTGACCTAGAAACATGGCCTTTTGCAGAATCTGCACAAATAAAAATAAACATGGCATGAGTTTGGACAAACATAAGATTCTTTGACTGCCATTAATAATATAGTTTCATAAACCAAAATATCTTCTTCTCACTTCTTCTTCTTGACACTTATGGCGAGAAGCACTGTGAACTTTTAATTGATTATAATAATCCATTTGGAGGACCAGCTAAGAGAATAGCATATGCAGTGAATATCATTGATACCTAATTGCTGCAAGCTGCAGTTATTCAGATTGAAATTGGGTGGTATCCCAATTTGTGCCCGCTTTCCAACCCAATGACTGTAGTCAAGCACTGGCCAATTGCCACCAACAACTTCAGATATATGCTGGCCCCGGGAAGACTTTTCTAGCTCATATAGATTGTGGATCCCGTCTTCAACTTCGTTACCAGGCATTAAAAATCAGAACACCAAATTCCTTCCAACTGATTATTTGCAATAAATAGTAGGTCTGCCCATACATAAATATATGTCTATATTTGGTCAGGCCACCCCAAATGACGCCTCAAATTGTCATCCTGCAACAGTCCATTCCAATGAATAAAGCTCAAAAATTCTAAGAATAACAGAAAATTAAACGAGAAAAACTTTCAACCAAGACAAAATGCTAGAGCATAGATTGCTACACATTCACTAACACTTACTAAAATCACAAATCAATAGCAGCAATTCACAAGAAGCAAGAAACACAGGCAAACCCACAAAAGAATTGCACTAACACAGAAAAGTGTTACATCTAAGGTGCTTGAGACAACCCACAAGTCGCCTATTAAGTTAGTTAGGAAAGATAAAAGTAACAAAAATTGGAATCTTAAAGCAATTGAAGTTAATTCTGTTAATAACCAAATGAACCAAAGAAATAAAACTAAGTTTCTTCAACTTTGAATGCTCTTCTTCATCTAATATCAAAGTGAGCACTAAAGATAGTGCAAAATTATTAAAATTCAAAGCAACTACACACCAAGAAATTAATACTTTACCCAAAAACACATAAGAAAAGAGAAAATTAAGAACTTTCTAAACTAATCAAAAGCTCAAGAATTCAAATTAAAACAACAACAAAAACAAAAAACAAAATGCAAATTAACAAAAACACAAAGCACAATAACATCAAAGCTTCAAAACCCTAAACAAAACACCCTTCTCCCACTTCAAAACAAACCAATTCCAAGCTAATTTCACTACAATTAAGACTAAATTCAGAACCCAGAAAAAAAAAACACTAAATTAAGACTAAAAATTACTCACCTTAAGCTATAGGTGACAAAGCATAATTACCAAAAAAAAAAAAAAGCAACCCACAGAAGCTCCAAAGGAGTGTACCAAACTTTTTTCAGACAGTGTATTGGTGATCTGAAGAAGCGAGAATTTAGGGTTGTTTTGAGTCACACACACAGAGAGAAAGAGAAGAAAACAAAGAAACGACGAAGTAAACGGCTTGCCGTTTTATATAACAATACACTGACTGATCAGTTAATTTTTCTTTTTTTCCAAAAACCGCAAAATTCGCTGCGTTTGTAAATTGTTTATAAAATTACACTAAAAAAAAAACCCAAAAATTCGTCGATAAAAAGCTTATCTTTTCTCTCTCTAAAACCAGTAGTGAGAGAAAATTTTTGCAAATTTCGGACAAAAACACTAGAAGTGGAAGAGCAGAGAGGAGAAGAAGAAGCAGCGATCAAATGGATGGATAGATAGAGAGATACAGTTACTGTCCTAAAAGAATTATTATTATTATTATTTTCAACGAAAATTAAAAAAAAGTAAATAATTAAATTGTTATGAGGTTTGGAACCCGAGGCTGAGGTTTGGAATGAGGCTTGGTTAGTGATTAGTTTAAGGAATACGTCGAGTGTAGGTGTTTTCTGGTGTTTGAACCGTTGGATGGAGATATTTAGAGAGTTGAAAGCGGAAGATCTAACGATGGAGAATGGGTTTTAATAGTGGGTGGGTGTACTGTGTCTGTGAAGTTGCGGGAAAAAATAAAAAATTAAAAAAAAAAAAGGATATGCGGATTTCACGCGCTTTTTTGTCATGCGTGGATTCGCTTGCCTTTTATCCATTTTTGTTTTTTTTCATTTTTTTATTTAATTCATTTCATTAACTAAATTTGTGACGAATATGTTCTCAAAAAAAAAAAATTGTGACGAATATAAATAAAATTATTTAAAAATATACATATTATTTTTTAAATACTTAAATTTAAATATAAATCGCTTATATTATTCATTATTTATTTATTTTATAGCTAGTTTTGAAATAAATTAATTTTTTTGTTAAATTAAAATTCTTTTAAACAAAAGCAGGCAAAAATTAATCTTAATGTATTAAAAAGATTGAATATTAAACTATTAATATCTTGTAGAGAGTTAATCTACTGTTTCACTAAATTAAATTTAAATCACACAATTTGTATTATATTTATTTTTAATTTTTCTATTTTTAAAAATATATTTTAATAATTTTAAAAAATAAAAAATAATTTAAACATTTTTTAGCTAATTTTTTATAAATATAGTATCTTTATAAAAAAACTTTTATATATATATAGTTCGCCGCCGCCGCATCTTACAGCTGAAGAAAAGGATGTGAACATGGAAATTTCTTTTTCTCTTCTGTTTGAGATTTTAGGGGTGGGATGAAATAAATTTTGCTGGGCTTAGACCCAATACATCTTTAGGCCCAAACTCTAAATCTCGTTTCATTATAATTTTACTATAGAATTTAAAATCATTATGCAAATATGATAGTGTCACCAATTCGAATCAAGTTTTAACTGGTTCGGATTTAATTCATTTATAATCGAACCAAACTCGTTATGTCACTTAATGCTCACGAATTGTTTACGAGCTTAAACGAGCCTAAAAAATTTTTAAAAAATGTAAACTATAAATTAAAATTATACATCAATAAAATTAAAAATAAATTATTTACTAAATAAATTATACCACATTTAGTAAAATTATGATTTTATTCTAATAATATATTTTTTATAATAAGAATTTATATATTATATACTTAAAATCAAATTATTAAAAATTAAAATTATGAGATGTCTCTGGAGTTTCTATTTGAACTTATTTGCAAGCTTCACGAGCCGAGTTTTGTATAATTTAAGTTCAACTCATTTATTAAACAGCTTTAATATATGAATCTAAATGAGCTTTTATTGTGTTAAACACCAAACTGCTCGCAAATAATTTGGCTCATTTATAGTCCTATATATATATATATTCATTCTGATGATAGCTAAATAACTTGAAAATATGCGAGTGAAGAAATGGTTAACAATAACTTTTTACAAAGATATTTTGAGATGCAGAATATGTTGATTTGTGAAATTATTTCCATCCAAATTAAAAGAGGAGAATTTCCCCAAATTAATAAATAAAAAATAACTTGATAATAATAATAATAATATCTAGACTTATGTGATTGAATATTTTCATTTTCCGTAATTATTAATCTCAAACTAATTAACTAATCATTTTCTTAAAAAAAAAAACTAATTAACTAATCGGAAAAAAATTGAATAGCAAAATGAAAAAAAATATATTTTTATGATATTAAAACGGTCATGAATTTATTTTTTTTACCATCCCACAATAAACTTTATGAATATATATACAAAGTTTTTAGATAAAAACGTTAACAATTTTTAGGAAATTTTTTTTATTAATAGGAATGTTAATAGTAAAACATATGATCTAAGCAATATATAATACAGGACAATTCTCTCCTTATAAATCGATAATCGTAGAATTCAAAATCTACATTTTAGAATGCTCTCGAACAAAAAATATTTTTTCTTTCTTTAGAGAAAACATTCTACTTATAAGCAAAAAATTGACCCGTGAGTCTCAACACTTTTTTTAAAAAAAAATTATATCTTTTGTTCCTTTCAAATATTCATTGTGGTACCAAAAGTACACATAAAATTGGCAACTATATCTTAAGATAAAAAATAGTGGAAAAGGATTAAGCTTTAAAATCAAAATCAGCATGTGCATGTGAACGAAACGAACATTTTTCCCTTTTTCTTTTTCTTTTTCTGAATATACCAAGCAAAAGCAGATCTTACATAACATTATATGTATAAAGAATAGAAAGGTGACATCTTCTGCAAATCTTGCTTTCTTTATTAATATTCTTCTTAGCACTGGAAAACAAATATATATATATATATATCAAAGGGAAAAAAAAAAAACAAATAAGACAGAGAGAGGTGCTTTTGGCTGTTGAAATGGGAAATTGACTCTTGAAGTATAGTATTATTATCAGTGGACAATGACAAAAGAGTAAAGAGTAAAGAGCAAAGAGAAAGCACATATTTTTAAAAGAGAAAATTTGACTTCAGAGTCTTTCATGCAAAGAATTAGTATAGAAAGATGGGTGACTTTTGTTTTTGTGGCTACCAAGCCATGACTTGTAGAGTCTTAGAATAATAATAATAACACTAATGAAGTGCATTTTAAGTATAAGAATAATAATTAAAAAGAAGTATTGAAATCGTTTTTAAAGCTGTGAGATCTCATACATGAGAGAAAACTACGGGTCTCCATACTTTATAGATTTTTTAAGTGTCATTTTGCAAATTGGATGAATAATTTTTCATCAATTTGACACAAAGATGGCTTCAAAATAAAACAAAAATGAACAAAAAAAAAACTCTCAAACTGGTTTTCTTAAAAAAAAAAAAAAAAACCTCTCAAACTGGTGAACTAATCCAATGGCCATATTCTATGTGTTTTTTTCTTTAAAAAAATAATACTATAATCACTAGATCATTTATTTACTTTAACCTCTATTGAAAAACTAGCCAAGTAGGTTATATATTTAACCTGTATTGAACAACTAGCCAAGTAAGTTATATATTTAACCTGTATTGAACAACTACCCAAGTAGGTTATATATACAGTAGTTTCAGCAACCCCAAGCAACACAGCATAATTCAACCATAATGTCTTCTACAGCTACAGGTTACAGCTTAGAGATTGAATCTTAGCAGTTCTGTAATATATCAGCATTTATAAGAAAAAGCTCTACGGCATACACCAAAAGTATAGCAATTAAGGGGAGAAGGGAAAAAAAAAAAAGCAAACCATTACTTATTTTACAACCTTCAAAATAGTATGCTGGCTGCATAGCTAATTTTACGATATCTGATGCAACTAATAAGCAAAAAGGTCATTCTTAGCAATATAAACTAGATATTCATATATAAAGTTGCTTTTATAATGCAAAAGAGTTGCCCTAAATATATATATACCTATATTCCTTTCACCTTCAAAGCATCTCATATGCTCTCTCCTACAGTTTCGTCCCACCAGTTTCAGGCCTGCGAGAAACAGAGCCACAAAGATAAATGTGTAGGTAAATTTTGATTACAAGTCTTTTTACTCAACATAAAAGCTTCTCGTCCAACAACAACATAAAGCCATTATGCATATAAGTCACCATTAGTCCAAAATCAATCAATTTTGAAAATCAAAACATGCCAACCAAAAGCAGTAGCCATTACTCTCAGCATCATAGAAAATTCATTACCTCTTCTATTCTTGATACTTCTCTAATCAGTTTACTTATATAACCAATTTGAACCCTTTTGACAGGAATTCATCCCTGAAAAACGAGAAAACGTACACGATGGTTAATAACGGTTATAAAACATGTAAAGATTGATTCTTACAGGAGCATTGTTACCACATGCCGATAAATTCAGAACAAAATTAAAGGCTAAATTCTAAATCCAGCACCAAAAATATGCATTCTTACTATAAACGATTTAATAATGTTAAAATATCCATCTTTCATTTATGATATGAATCATAAGCATAATGTTGGTATTATATAATGCATAGAATCAATCCAAGCATTAGAGAAACTTGTACACGTTAATTACCTATCCTTCCTTCCCTTCCTTGGTCGAGGTTTCTTTAAATCAGTTTCTTTCTTAACATTGAGAGGAACAAGGCTTCCACGGAAAACCTCAGCTACAAAGGGAGTCGCAACAGTATGAATCGCCACTCTTTTGACACCCTTTTCTTTCACCTTGTACGAGATAAGATTTCCATCCTTCAGCCCCAGTAGAAGTTCATCACCTTTATTTGAGAAAGTTAATGTTCTCATCAATTTCACAGATGGAACTTCATTTGGCATAAATGAAAAGAGTCTAGTCCAAGAATCCTTCACTCCGTATTCTTTCATAACCCAAATATCAAATTGTACACCTTTATATATAGCACATACAGATAGCCATTCTTCCACAACTCCCAAATTGAGAGAAGGATTCTGATTCTGATCCGCTACAACAAGCTCTGGCCCGGGGACTTCCCTGAAGTCCTCAACCCCAAGATCAAAAGCAACAATTAGGCCAGGATTGAGCAAAATCTGATTTCTATCGACAAGCCAATGCAAAGCATTACCCACAAGAACACCCATCTTCTGATCAAAACCAAGAATGTAAGGCATACCCTGAATCTTTCTCCAAGAGTTTGATTTAAGACTATAAACCATGGTTTCACTTTCAAAGTACCGCTCATTCAGACAAATATACTGTCCTAACCTGACCACTTTATAATCATCATTAACAGAATCATACCCAAATCCAAAAGCCCAGGCACCCCAAGTTGATCTATTTCTACCATTGGCACAAGCATCCATGACCAGGAAAGGCAAAATGTAGTGATTTCTAGTTAATGGGTTCATCAACACAATGCTTCCAGCAGCATTGCCAAAGCATAACAGCCCATTACAAGAACCCACTATTTTGATATTATGGGAAGCATCAGAAGGACCCTTTAAAGGGTAATCAAGTTCATGGAAGCTTATAGCATTGTGTTCCAGGGCGGTGTTAAGAGAATCGAAGTTTACCCAGTAGAGGAAATCAGGATTGGATTCTGATAAGATGAGACTGAGAGTGGAGTTGGTTTCTGTTGATTTTTTCAAATGGGTTTTGATGAAACTTGGGCTGTCGATTTGTGCGCGCCATGACTTTGACACGCACCTGAAGCGCAGGAGGGACTTGACAGGGAGTCGGATCAGTATTTCAGCGCAGATTTCAGGCAGCAACCTTTCCTCCATTTTCTGGGATTGGAGTTAGGGATTTTGGAGTACT
>CATIWK010521821.1:0-12666 GCA_949634005.1 Mallotus japonicus
ACAAGAAACAAAAACTAATGAAAAATATATAGTGACTCAATTCAGCTCACAACTTCCTTCTTGTCTCCAAAATAGATTCATAAAGTTTGTGATGGTCACATAAAGACTTGGAGACAGTCTCCTTTTCCAAGCATCTCTTGCGCCACTCCACAAGCTCAGGACACTCCACTTCCATATTGATGTTCCCTAGCTTCTCAAATGTGTAAAAGAATGTATAGTAAGGAACAAGTGCCAAATCTATGTAACCAAAGCTTTCACCTCCAAAGTATAGCTTGTCACCAAGCTGTTGCAACAAAATTTTGAAGTTCTCTATCAATTCCTTCTTTGATGCTTCTTCAACTTCACCTTTAGTTTCCCAAAACATCCGTGCCTTAGAATATATCTGAAAAATCTCCAGAACCGTGATGTTAACTCATTTTGAGTCCAATTAGTAAAGAAAAAAGGAAATTAATTAAAAATGATATATAACCAACCTTGGTGTCGATATAGTCAACCCAGAACCTAGCATAAGCTCGTTGGTAAGGATCAGAGGGCAACAATGGAGACTTATGGCTCCAAACCTCATCAATGTATTGGACTATATTCATGGACTCACATATGGGTCTGCCATTATGGATCAAGACAGGGATTTTCTTGATGATTGGGTTCATTTTTAGAAGAAGAGGGCTCTTGTTGCTCAAATCCTCTTCTCTTTTCTCATACGTTAAACCCTTCTCTTCTAAGGCTATCCTCACCCTTGCAGCAAACAGGCTAACATCCGTTTGCAATAGAACTAGCTCCACAGACCCGCTCATGTTTGATGATAAGATGGTTAATTTTTGTGTTTAATTTTTCTCAAACTAAGGCCAGGGCAAGGCAAGTTTTTATATGAAAATTTCATGTTAATTGTGTAATTCTACATTCTTCGACACTGTTGTCATTGCTCACATCAGTCCCCAAAATATCTCCTCCGCCAGCCATGAACATGGACTGTTGTTGTGCAATTTTCTTTTCTGCATTGTTCTGTGTCTTCCTAGTCAAAAGATTATTTGTTTGATTGATGTTATGGTCTTTCTATTCAAAATCAATTTTGTTTTTACTTCTTCCCTTCAAAGAAAGTGACTAAAGTTTATGTGCTATTACATTCCTCGTACAATTATTACCTTTCTATTTAAAATCAATTTTGTTTTTACTTTTAATTAATAAGGCAATTAAATAATTTTAACACAGATGAAGTGCATGATATAGATAGTCATTCTCTTTAATTTTTTTTAGTTAATAGCTTGGATTGAAGGTCGATTACAAACTTTATAGTTGAAAAGACTATATCTTTATGATTTACGAAAAATCTAAAATTTCATACTAGTAAAATTGTAAATAAATTGACGCAAGTTAAATGTTATTATATTTATTTATAGCTCTAGAGATTAAAATGATTTGATCAAATTTAAATAAATTGAAATTATTTGATGGAAGTTTGATATGCATTTTTTTTTTATAGTTATATATGAAAATTGAGATATTCAAATGATATTTTTTTAAAAGAAATTGCAGCTTCTCAAATGGGCAGAAATTTTATAATGTTATGTTAATGTCGTTGATGATTTAGAAATCCAAACCAATAATATCAAGTTATCGGTTCTATGTGCTATTAGATTTTAATTTTTATTATTTTAATTAAATACTTAATTTCTATTGGTTTAATCTTCCAAATCATTAAAGGTCAAGACTACTATATAATTTCTCCCAAGTTGGATGTGAATATTTATTACTAAGAATTATTGAACTACATGTGAAAACTATTAATTAATTAATAAAAATTTGCTTCAAATGGTTTAACTCTTTTTAAGACTTTAATAGATTAAGATTCGATTTTTTCTTCTCTTCCTCCCTGTTAAAAAAAAAAATTTGTTTGAAAGAAAATTATTCAGTAGTATCAACCAATGCACAAAAAAATAGTGCTAATTGAACTCAAAAACACATGAGATCACAAATCTTTTCAATTCTAAAAAAAAAAAAAAGATATTAACACAGTGTCACGGTCCTCTAAGAACCAAAAAAAAAAATTTCATTTTTGCCTCCAAATATAGGGGCTATTCAATTAGAAGGGAGGGCTATTTTGTAATTTCGTAGGCCAAAGACAATAGTGTTTCTGTCAGGGTCGGCTGCAAAAAAAAAGAGTGCAAATTAATGGGTGTTTGGTTTAACTTTTTGAAGCAACTGATAATTATTTGTTGTTAAAAAGTTAGAAAAAAAGTGTTTGGTTATTTTTGTATATCAGTAACTGATAGCTTATTGGTTCCCAATCAACTGCTGATTCAATAAACTTCAAATCCTAGCGTTTTAAAATCAGCTGACTACAATTATTTTGTTTTTACAAAATTAACCTTTATTAAAAATATCAGCTGGTCCCTGTGGTCCTGTGGTTGGTGCTGATGCACGATGAGATTTGTATGGCTAATAATATGTGCAATTTGCTTATTGACAAAAGAGTTTCCTATTTTAAGGTAGAAAACCCTCCTATGTCCAAAATAGCTTTTTCTGGGTCCCCTTCCAATAATAATTTTGGATTGAACAAAATTATTGTCAGAGACACAGGCTGGTGCTTGGACAATAATAAACAAAATTAGCATCATTTGAACAAAATTTTGGATTGTTGCATAAAAATTAAATTAGTTTCTTAAAAGAGAAAAAAATTAAACAATATTGTTTTGCATTTATTAAAAAATTATAAATTTAATACTATATTATTATTTAAAAATTATAATTATAATAATAATAATAATTATTATTATTATTGTTATTGTTCATAAAATTTATTATTATAGTTATTATTGTTTGTTTATATAAAATAAATAAATTATGTCTATAATAATCATTTTATATACTAACCGAAACAGCTTACATACATTTTACCAAACACTATTACAAAACAGCGATCAGCTATCAGCTGAAAGAAACAGCTAAACCCTAAATCTTCTATTCAACACCCAACGCCTTTCTGACCTCCAAAATGAGTTCATTAACCTGGTTATGGTCACATAAGGATTTGGACGCAGTGTCCTTCTGCATGCATCTCTTCCACCACTCCACAAGCTTAGAGCACTCTTTTGTCATGCTGAAGCCCCCAAATGCTGAAAAGTACGGGTAGAAAGCAATTAGTCCCAAATATATGCAAAATATTGCTTGTCACATACTCCTCCAAAATTTTTAATCCCTCAATCAACTCTTTCTTTGCCGCTTCCTTCTCTTCCCCTTTGGTCCTCCTCGGCTTTACAGCAACTGGGAAAACCTGCAAAAGCTTGACGATATCAGGACCGCGCTAGACGAGGTGAAAGGAGGCACAAACACAGACCTTATTTAATAATTTTCTTTTTTTTTAACAAATGTAAAAATAATGCACAAAAACATATATTTTTTCAATTTTTAATAATTTACTACTCCACATTTTTTAGCATGATTAACTTTCTCTTTATCCTTTTATACATTATAGGAAGGAGGTCTATATAAGACTTGAATTTAAGTTTGTATATTTACACTTGTACCTCAAAATTTTCCTTGCAAGAAAAATTCTGGGATTTGCAAGAGAACACTTGAAATGAGTGAGCTTTTAAAGCCCAGATGGAGAAAGATCGAATTTGTGCATGTAGAATATAGTGTTCCACTTTTTTCTTATCTTTTGTTGTTGAAATGTTACACTTTTTGCACATACTTAAGTGGCAAGGCAAGTCTAATATTGGGTCAATAATATATCGCAGGGATTCTTTCTTTAGGTCAGCTTGATGATCAATCTGTCATCTTGATTTGCCAGCACTTGTAATTAGAGAAAAAGAGTGAGACCAGCTAGCTAGGTTGGGTCCAAGATATGAACGTGCTTGCTTGGCATAAAGACGATCACTAGCTATAGCTGGGCTGACGTAAAGGAAAAAACTTGCTGTGCCTCTTCTTCTTTTGGGTAGCAGGAGAGAGAAGCAATGAAAGGGTTTCTGCGGGTGCTTATATAGAGATTTTATTACATTCAACGGTTGAAAGAGTGTATATAAAACTGAATGTAATACATTGGATAGCTAAACTTTTTTTTTGAATGAGGATATAGGCAGCAGCTAGAGAGAAGTACTTCTTTTCAATATTGGCTTTTGCTTTTTGCTTTTGCAACTGTTTAAAGTGGCTTTAGGACCCACCCCCACCACTTCTAGCTCAAGGATTATTCTGCTTATAATTAATTGTTGGCAACTTGTATGTCACATTTTAGTCTAATTTTTAGATCACAAGAGCTTATGAAATGGGTAAAAGTAGAGATAGGAAACTTT
Source organism: Mallotus japonicus (assembly GCA_949634005.1). Classification (NCBI taxonomy): domain Eukaryota; kingdom Viridiplantae; phylum Streptophyta; class Magnoliopsida; order Malpighiales; family Euphorbiaceae; genus Mallotus; species Mallotus japonicus. The sequence goes on from CATIWK010521821.1 coordinate 4,290, forward strand.
GAGAGAGAGATGGAGTTGAAGTAGTATTGTAGCATGAATTGGATTCATAGAAATAAACATTTAATGTAATGGTAAAGTTTTTTAATCATGAATGGGATAGTGATTAAACACATTTTAAAATTCTTAGGGCTGGTTTGTTTTATAAAGAATAAGGATATAAATCAAAATTGAAACTGGAATGAGTGATTTCGATTTTTAGTATTCTGTTGATTAAAATTTTATATGAGAATGGAAATAAATTCTCCCATCAATAGAAATGAGATTTTATTCGTATGAGAATCATGTTAAATTAATTATAAATTGATTAAATATTTAAATATTGTCACGTATTATTAAATTTTATAAAATAAAATATATTGATTAATAAAAATAATTGTTTTATATATTTTATATATAAATAATATTAATTCTAATTTTCTTATAAACTAAATATTTTTTAAAATTTTTATTTCATTTCTATTCGATTTTGATTTAACTACCTTTGTTTTTTAAGCTCTATTTAAAATTTATAATTCAGCTATTTCTAATGACTTTTGTCATCAGCCTTGTTATAGGTTTTGTTAGTCTTTACAAGGCTTGTTTCTTTGCTATGTAAGCTTCATATTTTTTATTTTAATCTATTTTTTCTTGGGCTTCAGAAGTGTGATGCAAATACTAAGAGGGTGTCAACCTAGTTGAGATGCTCGGGTGTGTTTCCTGATTTCTAATCCCTAGCGTTTTATTAAAAAAAAAAAAAAAACTCTATTTAAAAAAACTAATTTTACTTTGACGTGGGCATGTAGTGTCCTTTTGGAAGCATCTCGATTTTATCCCATTTCATAAGCTTTAGCGCACTCTATTCGCATACTAAATTTTCTAAAAAGTTTCAAATGTGTTCAACAAGTTGTACAAACGAATCAATGCCAAATCTATGACTCCACATAAATAAATGAATAAATAAGATTAATGATATATAAACAACTAATAGTAAGAATAATGATGTTTCAATGATAAAATTCCAAATCCTTTCTTAGTTATTTATTAAATTTTACCAAATTGAAGACTCATTTTTTTTTTAACCATGGCAAGGTATCTAAAATATTACGATTTATTTTTTATTTATAGTGAAATTAAATAAATTCAATATTGATAGAGTGTATAATTTAGAACAACCCACTCCTCACTCCTTAAAATTAGATAAAAATTAATTCTATAAATCATCCATAATAAAAATTTAATCTTATAGTTCATAATGTTTTGGAAGGAATTATCTATTATTTTAACAAATGGTCAATAATATCCATTATTTCTTTATTCTTTTAGTACAAAACAATGACTATGAGGGCATTATTCAACAAATTGAAAAGACTAAGGTGGCGTTTGGTTCGTACTCCGGAATCATAATCGGAATGGGAATGGGAATGGGAAGGAATCGAAAAAGGAATGAAAATTTGAAGAAGATGTTTGATTTCATTAGGGAATGGTAATGGGAATGAAAATCAAATATCATTTAACTAAAATTTTTTAGATGAAAAAATATTTTTGTAATTATTTTTATATATTAAAAATTGACATTATAATTTTTTATATTAAAAATTAATATTATAATAATATATTATAAAATATTTATTTTTAAAAATATTATTATAATTTTTTAAAAAAATTAAAAAAATATTTACTTTTAATAAATTTTTTTTATTCAAACATTTAATGCATATTTTTATTAATTTGTATGTTTTATTTATAAATTTTAAAAAATAAATATTAATATTTAAAAGTTTAACCAATTTATAATTGAATTGACTTGATTCCTAAGGGAATTAAAAGTCGTTCCTTAAGATGAAGAAGGGAATGGTGATTCTCATTGATGGGGAATTACATTCTCATTCTCATGTTAATTATAGCCAACCAAACACTAGGAATCGGAATTGTCCATTCCGATTCCGATTCCCACCCTTATTTTTTTGCTAAACAAACGCCCCCTAAAATGAATGAGTTGCAAATTGTTCTCTAGATGTAAGCACCTAAACAAGACCAACTTTTCTTTTTCATACATCAATGGAGCACCAATATGAGATACAGAATCTTAAACTCGAGACTCTACAATGTCTATGGTGACAGCTTAACCGTCTAGACCAAACTTTTTGAGCCAATAAGACGAACTTTATTATTACAACATGTAATGCATATATATTACGACTCACATATAATAAAATACGTAAGTGATTTTATTCACCCAACAACTTCCTTTTTATCTTCAAAATAACTTCATAAACTTTGTGATGGTCAGATAACGACTTGGAAACATTCTCCTTTTCCAAGCATCTCTTGCCCCACTCCACAAGCTTAGGACACTCCACTTCCATAATGATGCTCCCTAGCATCTCAAATGTGTAAAAGAAGGTACAGAAAGGAACAAGAGCCAAATCTATGTAACCAAAGGTTTCACCTCCAAAGTATAGCTTGTCACCAAGTTCTTGCTCCAAAATCTTGAAGCACTCAATCAAGTCCTTCTTTGATGCTTCTTTGACTTCACCTTTAGATGCCCACAACATCCGCCCCGTTGGGTATATCTAAATTATTTTCAGAACTGTGAGATTACAAGTTCAAACAATTGGACCCGTTTCGAATCCAATTAGTAAATAAAAAAGGAAATTAATTAAAAAAGATATACAACTAACCTTGCTGTCGATATAGGCAGCCCAGAACCTAGCATGAGCTCGCTGGTAAGGATCAGAGGGCAACAATGGAGACGTATGGTTCCAGACCTCATCAATGTATTGGACTATATTCATGGATTCACAAATGGGTCTGCCATTATGGATCAAGACAGGGATTTGCTTGTAAATTGGGTTCATTTTCAGAAGAAGGGGGCTCTTGTTGCTCAAATCCTCTTCTCTTGACTCATACATTAAACCCTTCTCTGCTAAGGCTATCCTGACCCTTGCAGCAAATGGGCTCACATCCAAGTCCAACAAAACTAGCTCCTCAGACTTGCTCATGGTTGATTAGCGCTCTGTAATATTGTAAGATAGTTGATTTTTGTGTTTAATTGTTCTTGAACTGAGGCCTTGCCAGAGCAAGTATTTATATGAAAATTTCATGTTAATTGTGTCAAATTCTAGATTCTTCGACGGTGTTGTCATTGCTCACATCACTGTCCAAACTAAATCTTCCACGAGCCATGACCATGGACCTTTTCTCTGGAATTTCCTTTGGCTGCATGTTTTATGTCTTCCTAGTCAATGGATTATATATTTCTGACTTCTCCCCTTCAAATTTAGTGGCTAAATTTACGTATGCTATTACATTCCTCAATATCTCATAACAGTTTTTTCAAAAATAATCATGAAATCACATTCTCACCCATTTTTTTAATTTTATTTTAAAATTAAATTTGTAATTTTTTACTATGAATGGCTTGGATTGATTTTTTTTTATTTTGAAATTAAAAATTTTAATTTTTATAATTAATGGCTTTGATTGAAGGTGGATTATAACTGTAAATAAATAAATTATAACTCACGAAATTAAAATGAGTTCAATCAAATTTAAATAAAATGAAATTATTTAGAGGAAGTTTAATACAAATTTTTGATAGTTATGAATAAAAATTAAGATAAAGATAATAATAATTTTTTTAAAAAAATTGAAGCTTTCTAAATTGAATGTGTATTTATTCTAAGAATCATTGAACTACATGCAAACAAAGCTAAAAAATTTTTGCTCTAAAGCAAATTATTTTATAATATCATCCCATGCACATAAAAATAATACTATTTCAACCAAAAAACACGTGAGGTTTCAAATTATTTCATTTTTTTTTAACGGGAGAGAGGAATATAAGAATCAAACTTTTGACCTATATATATATATATATTTTAAAAGAAGTTATATTGTCAGACTACTCATCCTTCCTAAATTATTTCATTTCTAGTACATAATTCAAAAGTAGTGAAAACAAAAAAGTGCAAATTGAAGATCCTATTCAACACCCAACATCTTTCTGACCTTCAAAATGAGTTCATTAATTACCTGGCTATGGTCACATAAGGATTTGGACACTGTGTCCTTCTGCAAGCATCTCTTACACCACTCCACAAGCTTAGGACACTCTTTTGTCACGCTGAAGCCTCCAAAGCTTTCAAATGCTGTAAAGTAAGGGTAGAAAGCAACTACTCCCAAATCTATGCAGCCAAAGGTTTCACCTCCAAAATATTGATTGCCACCAAGCTCTTCCTCCAAAAATTTTAAGCCCTCAATCAAGTCTTTCTTTGCCGCTTCCTTCTCTTCCCCTTTAGTTCTCCACAGCTTGATACCAACCGGGAAAACCTGCAATATAGCATGTTGGCATCAGGCCCTCCTAAAGGAGGTGAAAGCAAGCACAAATACTGACCTTATTGTCGAAATAGTCGACCCAAAACCTGGCATGTGCCCTTTGGTAAGGATCAGATGGTAACAAAAGTGGAGATTTATTGTTCCAATGCTCATCAATGTATTGGACAATAATCATTGATTCACAAATGGGTTTGCCATTATGGATCAACACACAGAGACTTTCTTGTGAATCGGGTTCATCTTTAGAAGAAGATCGCTCTTGCTGCTCGATATATCTTCATCTTTCACTTCATATTTTAATCCTTTCTCTGCTAATGCTATCCTTACCCTTGCTGCGTATGGACTCAGGTGATAATTCAGCAGAACTAGCTCGTCTCCCATGATTAATTTCTCAAACAAATAGTGGGTTTCCTTTTTCCTTTTCGTTTGTGTTTAATTAGCTTATGAGATCCTGATATAAACTGTGAAATAAGGCCAAGCTGCGTAGGCAAATTTTTATACGAGAGTTCCCAAGCCATTGCCAAATTTTAAGGTTCTTCTCAATTTCCGGAAAATACTTGTCCATACGAGTGCCTTTTTGACCAAAGTTTTAGGACTTCTCTTGCTAATTTTATGCGTTACATGCATGTCCTAGTTCAAGCAATTGTGAGATGCCATATATAGAATACATATATAATGGTACTGCTAGAACCTATCACTATCATTTGTTATCGAAGAATGTGGCTACATCCTTGCCACTGTAATTTCAGATGAGAAAAAGTCATCCAGTGTAGCTTTTCTTCTTGTCTCTGGAAGTGTGCATCTTTCGCTCATAATTTTGTTTCTGGGCTTGAGGGTTGGGTTTGCCGACAAAATTTAATTTGAACTGAGAACTCATTCACAGTAATCTTTCAATTCAGGTTTCCTTTCGCCAAGCTTGATCTGCCAAAGTTCAACATCATTTCCTTTGTCGGGTTAATTATTTAAGAGGGTACCAAACTTTCACCGTAATTCATTTTGGTCATCAAACTTCAATTCGTATCTTTTTGGTTACCTAACTTCTATTTAATTTCAAAATGGTTAACTAAAAACCTTTTCTAATCTATAAAGAATTCAGAATTATCAATTTAGTCTGCACTTGAACTTTCTATACAAATAAGTCCACAAATTCTATAGGAAATAAATAAAATAGTTTTACTTTTATCTTTATTTACTTCATGTCTTCTATTGTAGAAAATCATGTTCAGTATCTATGTTTATTTGATAAGTCTAACATTAATAATTTTAGAAAATTAAAACAATAATTATTTAAAGTTGATTAAGAAGAATTTAACATTGATTTAGAATATCATAACCATTATTATGATTGTGTTGAATATAATAGAAAATTGTGTATTATTAATATAATTGTTATAATTTTAAATCGTCTCTTAGTTTTTGAATAAATTGTAAGAATAATGGGAAATCGAACATAAAGTTCAAATCCTAATAATCTATCAGGATTGACTTCATTCAACAATGTAAAAAATGAAGTGAACCAATTTCTTGAGCAATTTTCATGTTAAATGTAAAAGAAATTAAAGTCATGGAATAAGCTAAAAGAAGAAAATTCTAAGATTTTTTTATAATTTTGGACTAAATTGAAAAAAATAAAGTTGAAGGACTAAAAAATTTGAACAGTACCCTTTTGAAATAAAATCAAAGTTTAGTTATTAAAAGAAAACAAATTAAAGTTTAATAACCAAACTGCAATAAGTGTATAGTTGGATGATCTTGAAAATATTTAACCCATCCTCTGTCATACTCTCTTACATATTGTGGAATTAATGAAAGATCTATGCATTTGCCCACAAAACAAGGGGAGGATCCATATTCAAAGTCCTTAGCATCTGCATCATTCGTTGCTGCATTATAAGCTAGAAGGTTAACATCTGATACGGCATGGGAATTGTGAAAAGAATATGAAACACATTTACCTTCCTCCTCCTGAAGATAACTTAGAAAATGTGAATAACCATTTGCAACAACATCAAGATCATCAAGACTGAAGTTGTACCGCTTTTCCAATGCCAAGTATAAAACCTACAAATAAACAGATAACCATTTGCAACATCATCAAGATCATCAAAACTGAAGTACTACTTCTCCAATGCAAGTATAAAACCTACAATCAGAAAAATAACTCATTAGTGTTCTTACTATATATATATATATACATGGTTCCATAATGAAAACAAGAAAGAACCCCATTCTCAGAACTTCTTTTTTTACCCTTCTTCTGCAAGGACACAGCTATCGTTAAGCCATTAACAATCAGCTACCACAGACATGTATCATCCGACAAGCTAATTAGAGAAAAGCAACGAACATGGATCCTCATGTTTGAATACAAGGATCCGGTAACCTTTTCTTAAACTCCGTTGAATATGGATCCTTGGATCTAAAACCTTCAATAACTGGTATGTTTCAAGCAGAAAAGCATTCATCCTATTTTCGAAAAAGTTTGTAATTCTGCTGGCCATTTATATCGTGAATGCATACCTTTTCTGAACCTAACAACATTAATCTCTCTAGAATACTGAAAAGAGCATCAGTCAGATCATCACTGTATATCACATCAGCAGCTAAAAGCAAAGAAACTCCTTGAGCTTCTTCAACTTCTGCAGGCGTCCAAGAATACCTGGTGACTCCAACAAATGAAAATCTTTCATTATAAGAAAATAAATTTTACTTCAAAAAGCAAAAAAAAAAAATTGTGATGGAATATTTGGCATCATTATAAAGAGAACAAAATACAACACCAAGCAACATAATAAAAAAGGAAAAGCCAAAAGGAAAATGCCCTTGAATCTTCTGGTTCCCCAACTCTCCTCCATTCATTCTCTCAACATGAACTTCTGAAATCCCGACTAGGATTTTCCATTGATCATTATCCAGTCCTGTTCCTTCCACCTCCTAACTTTCTGTAATTGACAGAAGTGGCCAACTTCTACAAAACTCTCAATGTTCTCCAACCCATCAGTCAGAAATATCGCCTTTCATCCTTAATTTCCAATTAAATTTGATTCTCGTTTAGCATATGAAGATGGGAGATATAATCCTTAGAAAAGGGGATTAATCCTCAGCAGGAACCAGAATTACTCACATAAGTAGCACTCTTTCTCTTCTTCCACAGGCAAACTACAGCATCTTAAGTACATTTTTCCTCTTTGAGGAGCACTAGCATAAACACTCAACCCATAAATCACCAAGAAAATGAGATAAGTTTATCAAACATTTTCCCCAGTAAACCATATTAAAAAAATGAAAAGAGAAATTCTATCAGAAGCTGTAAAGAAATTTGAGGCGCTTGCTTGAAAAACCATCAACTGAATATTTTACCTCATAGGATTTGCAGAATTTGCAAGGCATAATGTTGGCGGCCAGGAATTCATCCAATCAAGTTGACATACATGAATTGCACCTTGATACTTTAACACTTCAGAATTCAGCTGAACATTCCTTGCACAGTTGTCAAGGATTTCATCACCACGGTCTGTCAATAATCACAAAAGGTTGAGACATTAACTAAATTAAGCATCTCCCCCCCCTGCCACAGAGCACCTGTCCTCCGCGAAAACATCAGCACAGTGTCTCAAGTAGACGCTGGCCCATTTGTCTGTCCAATTAAGTTTAGCCATTTATTTCCATTGCTTAACTTATACTGCTCAATTATGATACTCAAAATGCATAGACTTAATATCACATGTTCACAATGATCAGTAATTTGATAAAGTCCCCTAAGAGACATATGCAAAAACTATTATGCTAAGAGCATCCACATTCGTTTACACCCTACAAAGTGTAATGGACATGTCACATCATCACTTCATTATCCCTTCATTCATTGTACTTTATTTCACTATGGATTACACTCAAAAAAGTGTAATAACTGGACCCACCTGAACCCACTGTCAACTCAAATATTTATTTTTATAATTCCTTTACATATTTCATAAATAAATAATTATATTTACATAATAAAATTATATTAAGACAGATTAAGACATATAATTGCTAATATTATTAGAAAAAAATAAAA
>CATIWK010521906.1:0-22291 GCA_949634005.1 Mallotus japonicus
TTTTTTTTTTTGAATCAAATAAATGAACTAAACTTGAGGCATGAAACGTACGGTCACTGAGGGCGGCCATGCATATGCATGAACACAAATGTCTGAGTCAGACAACCAAAGCAACAATTATTCCCATACTGCGAAATAATAATTAAAATAAACACAAATCCACAATAGATATCTTTTTTTTATTTTTGGGAATATCCACAATATATATCTTTTAGCTGAATAATTCACAATATTTTTCTTGAACAATTGCCGATAAAGTGACAAATATCTACATCTTCAATATCATTGGGCAACGTGGCAAGTTCTGCCACGTTTTAGATGCTCATTTGCTATAATGGATGGAGATCTGATCCAGCCAGCCAACAAAAGTCGAACAAGCTAGTCAGAGAGAGAGAGAGAGAGAATGATTGATGACGTGGCGGTACAGTGGCCAAAACTTTAGGGTAAAGAAGACGGAATTTATGCTGAACACTTCATTGAGTGGCTGAGACAATCCCTTACTTTTTTTTTTTTTTTTTTTTTAACAATGATTTTGGTCCCATAATGAGACAATCCCTTACTTGGTCCCATTTTCTCCTTAATAATGATTTTGATGTCCCTATCTATTTGTAGAAAGCGTCCAGCATGCATAAATATTGAAATACATATGGCAACTTTTAATTTTCATTTTAATTTTTTATTTGATGCCTTTGATTTCCTTAAATTAATATTTTTATTTTTATATGTTAATTTTTCTTCATATTTCTTAATTTATTTTTCATATTTTGTTGATTAATTTTGCGTCCGCACACAATATATACACATTATGCATTTTTTTTTTAATTTCTAGAAGTATATTATTATATAACTTTATTGTATTTAATTATATTATTTTTAATATTTAAAAATTACAAACATAAAATATAAATTATTTTTTTAAAATTAATAAATTTAACTAAATACAATTGAATATAAATAATTAAATAATAATAAACATAAAATTCAAAAATTATAAAAAATTAATTAATATTCATAAGCATGTAAATAATTTTTAAACACTTAACATTAATTAATTATTATAAAGTAACGACAATTAGTTACAGCTATCAACAACAGCTGGTTATAGCCGATATTGTCTATGGATAATTGAATAGTATTTTCTGCTCTCGGGAAAAACATGTTAATTGAAATTGGCCTAGTCAATAGACTTTAAGTAGGAAATGACTAAATGGGACATGATGTTCTTAGAAGCTAAAGCTAGTCCTATCAAAATGGGTCCCACCAATACTTGTTTGACTTGTTCAAAAAAAAACTTGTTTGACAATGTAATTTTTTTAAACAGTAAATAATGCATTTTCATTCAACACGGAAAACAAAAGAACACAAATATGCACAAAGCAATACGAAAAATATTTTTGTTAATAGAAATTTGTTTTTTAAAGTTTTATTGAGAAATAATTGCGATATAATGAAAAAGATTTTATTTGTGAAATTATAGTTATTTTTTTGTTGATATATAATTAAATTATTGTTAAGAAATAATTAAAAGATTATTATTTATGAACTTATTGTTGAGTTATAATTAAAAGATAATTGAGAATTATGTAATTGTTGGATGTAGTTTTTGATTGTTGTTTTTTGTTGCTTTCAATTGTTATTTGTTGTTGTTTTATGTTGTTATTTGTTGTTTCGGTTATTGTTCTTTTTTTTTTTGTTGAAGTTTGTTGTTTTCTGTTATCTTTTTTATTGATTATTATTTTCATTTGCTATTTGTTGTGGTTTTTTTATTATTATTAATTACAAAATCATAAAAAGAACCAAGAAAAGAAAAAAAAAACAACAAAAATTCCTGAAAACTATTTTATAATTGTAGCTTATAATAACGCCTTTTGCTATAATAACTCCTTTAACTTATACCGACTCATTTAGCTAAATTTAAAATGTCTCTCCAATTTGTTATTTTTTGTTTTCAGTTGTTGTTTTTTGTTGTCTTTATTTGTTGTAGTCAGGTTATTGTGTATAACTTCTGAAAACCGTATTGATTTTATTTAAATTAAGCGTAAATAATTTTAAAATTATGTAATATTATCTATTAATGAAAATGCGATTTTAGAACTATTTATATTATCGATTTATTTAAAATTGTATTTACAGTTTATCACCTTCGTTTGTTAGATATGATCATTAGTAAATATCAAAATTAAGATTGCTTGGGAGATTAGAGATGGATATTTTACTAGAAATGCTTTATTTATTTATTTATTTATTCTGTTCAGAGATCCTTAAGTTCAATTTGAAAAGAAAAAATTCTACTTCTACATGAATTTTTGTCTTTGTAATTCTAGATACTATTTCGTCCTTTTGACTGCAGATGGAGCTTATTTTGAAAATAAAAAATCCATTCATTGTGGAGTACAAGGATTCCTAGGTAGAAAAAGGTGGGCGTGTTACACCCCATATATATGAAGCCGTGTTTTTCTTTATTTCTTCTGTTTAATATTTATTTGCTTGGCATCTACAATGGCTACCAAATCATTGACCCTAAAACTTCTATTTGGTACAATAAGATTTTTTTGTGTTAGCTGATCCTCCTACAACTTCAATGTCTCGTTGAAATTTGAATGTGAATAATTATCAATCAAAATAGACATTTCAAAATGGGGTACTGATTCCATACATAAAATTAGCTGATTTGTGACCATGAATATGTATTTTATTCCTATTCTATTTCATTTGATGAACCAAAATAAGCTATAGTGCTCCATTGAAATGGATGAAAAACCTTCAATGATAAAACTAGTCTGAGAGATGAAGTAACAATATCATCGATTTCATAGAGATTAGTGCGGATGAAATTGTAAAGAGGATATATAAGTTATGATAACTTCCCTAAAAGAATTGCATAGTTATTTATTTTAAATTTTTAACTATTTTTTTGATTTTGACATTGTTGAAAAAAAAAAAAGTAATAATATGTAAATTGAGTATATATAAAACAAACCAAAATAACTTAATGATTTTTTTTTTTTTTTGGAAAATGTAAGTTTTATTAGAGAAACCAAAGGAAACACCAGCTATTCTGGGAATACAAAGAGAACAACAAAATAAGGGCCACTGCAGAAACAATAATTCAAGGCCTGAAAGTGACTACTACATCAGTAACCACTAGATCTACAACAAACACAACCAAGGCAATACAAAGCTAAATCGAATTGACCACAACATATCCCAATTTCCACGAGGTTCTATTTGCTGCAGTCGCTGATGATGAAATTCGGACCTCATAGTTGTTGGGAACAACCAACGGCAGCCGATTGATCAGACTCCATTCTTGCCTTGGTCTTGATCATCATCTTCCATAGCTAGAAACTGCTCTCTGCAGACCCACATTGCTCTTGAGGCAGACTGATTGAAGTTTATAATAAAACTATTCAAAATGGGAATACACCCACACAAAACAACAAAATATTATTCATAAACTGAGTTAAAAACTCATTATGATTTGAGATATGAGCTCAAATCAAGTAAATATACTACTAATATTGCAGAAAATTAAGTTTTGGGGGATTTTTTTTGGGTGATTTTTGGCAAAAATATCCTGAACAGTGAAGAGAATAACAAGTTGCAGAAGAAGAGAAAAGGACAACATGATTAGATGATTTTTACTGAATGATGACATATTTATAAAAGTTTATTATTTAAATAGTGTGTGATCATTTATTTTGTCACTTGTGAGTATTACAAGCGATAAAAAATGTGAACATTCAAACAAACAACCTTTGGAATCAAGATTGTTCCTGCTTAAACGAGGTCTCGAGGTTCGAGTCTCATTATATGCAACCACATTAAATTAATTATTGGAAGACTTTTACTTTCCTCATGGCCCTGCCTGAGTTGAACCAGATTAGTAAAAAAAATATATAAACACTCAATTGTGAAACGTAGGATTTGAACTCCATCTCCTTATTTCCTCTTATGGCGAGAAATTAAACTATTTTAACAAGATAAAAAAAAAAGTAACATTTATTTTAACCCTTTTTATTGATGTGAAGTAATATTTTAGTACAACAATAGTTGAATGGGCTGATACGTCAAACAAAATTGCATACATGACTTGTGAAGGGGAAATAATGGAGGGCAAAGGAAAATACTTGGTGCAGAAAGCCCCTAAATACCAAGTGGAGCCAATGCAACATGGGCGAACACGACTTCTTACTTGGTCTTTGTTTTTTAGTGGCTTAGGGTATAATGGTCCATGACATCAATAAATACTTTTCAAACTATGTTTAGAAAAAGAAAGTGAAATTTCTTTAGGAGATATATATATGGATTAAAAAGGCCATCCAATAAAAATATATATCTCTATAGAACTCAAAAACAGATACTCTTTTTTGTTCAAAAAAAAAACAGATACTCTTCTTGTCCCAGAGGCTCTTTCTACCGGCAGAAATGGCAACTCCTCTCAGGAGCAACAGCAGGCTTTCTATTGCCATGGAAAGAACTGGCCAATGGTAAATTAAACTAAACTAAGCTTTTTTTTTTTTTTTTTAATTTGAGTATATCATGGTCTGATCGAATACTTACATTTTTAATTATTTTTGTTATTATTTTCAGGGTGTTTTCTCAAGAGATTCCAACCGATGTTGTTGTTGTAGTTGGTGAAGCTAATTTTTCACTTCATAAGGTACGTCTGCTATTTCTATTTTTCTGTTGTTTTTGGGTTTATATATTATGCTAATTGCTTTTGATTACAGTTCATGCTAGTGGCAAAGAGCAACTACGTAAGGAAGTTAATAATGGAAACAAAAGAAGCAGACCTGACAAGAATCAATCTTTCTGATATACCTGGAGGTCCTGAAATTTTTGAAAAAGCAGCAAAATTCTGCTACGGCGTCAACTTTGAGATCACAGTTCATAACGTAGCTGCTCTTCGCTGCGCTGCTGAGTATCTTCAGATGACCGATTTTTACTGTGACAACAACCTTACTGGCCGAACTGATGATTTTCTTGCTCAAGTTGCATTGTCCAGCCTCTCTGGTGCCATTGTCGTGTTAAAATCCTGTGAAGATCTTCTTCCCATGGCTGACGACCTTAAAATCGTCCAAAGATGTGTTGATGTTATAAGCACTAAGGTGCGCAATACCCATTCAATTGCTTTTATTAGTTGATCACAGCTTTTGTAGATCACTAGAGTACATTCTGCTAACGTAGTATTCCAGTATTTTTCTGAAAGTTCTTGAAAAGACTCGAGTAGCACTAAGATTTAGTTCTGGTTCTTCTCTTTTGTCGGATTAAAAGTAATTATAATGAAGTGGTTTCGTTGTTTTGGTTTCAGGCCTGTAATGAAGCAAACTTCCCAAGCCGGTCGCCACCAAACTGGTGGACGGAGGAGTTGTCCATCTTAGATATAGAATTTGTCGGGAAGATCATTTCTGCAATGAAACAACGAGGAGCCAAAGCATTAACCTTAGCTAGTGCTATAATAAATTACACTGAAAGAAATCTTAGAGATTTAGTTCGTGATCACACCGGCAATGGCATCAGGTCTTTTGATTCTGAAGATTCTGAAATCAGAAACCGACAACGAGAGATCTTACAATCAATTGTCTCTCTTCTGCCTTCAGAGAAAGCTGCTTTTCCAATCAACTTCCTTTGCTGCCTTCTCCGATCAGCAATCTTCCTCAAAGCCTCCATCGCCTGTAAGAACGAGCTAGAGAAACGGATCTCTGCCATATTAGAGCATGTAACAGTTGATGATCTTTTGGTGTTATCTTTCACTTATGATGGTGAGAGACTATTTGATCTAGAGAGTGTGAGGAGGATCATATCAGGGTTTGTAGAAAAGGAGAAGAGCATGGCTGTCTTCAGTGGTGGTGATTTTAAGGATACTTGTTCAACGGGTATGCAGAGAGTTGCAAAAACAGTGGATTCGTATCTTGGGGAGATAGGAACGTATGGAGAACTCAGTATCTCCAAATTTAATGGAATCGCTATGTTGGTACCAAAAGGATCAAGGAGAGTTGATGATGATCTCTATCGCGCTATTGACATCTATTTGAAGGTAAATTATCAAATGAACTATGGATTAATCAACTGAACTTCAAGATCTCGGTCATTATAGTCTAGTTGCTACTGTGTAGCTAATTAGACCTGTCACAAACTGCAACTATAGCTAATTAGACTTCGTGTTAGAAACCAGTGGAAGGGTTCTTAGTTTAGACTTTTGAAAGAATTAATTGAACATCATGGTCCTCAGTCATCAGTCCTAATAGTCCAATTGCTATGCTATCTAATCAACTTTTACTGTTGGAAACCGATGAATATTTGCTTGGGCTTTCAGGTTAATAAATTGATCATCATGATCAGGTGACCATAGTCTATTTGCTAGCTAGCTTATTAGGATTATGCATAGTCTATTCATTATAATTTATGCATCCCTTTCTAATAGCTAAGAATTATGAATTGGAGTGCAAGTGTTCGTACACCCATTCATGCACTTGTCTGTTTGTAGTTTAGGCTTTTGAATTGGTATAAGAGCTATTTTTTTTTTATCTGCAGGCTCATCCGAACCTGGACGAAATAGAGCGAGAAAAGGTGTGCAGTGTGATGGACACATTGAAACTATCATATGAAGCTCGGCTGCATGCTTCACAAAACAAACGCTTGCCTGTACAGATAGTTCTGCATGCCCTTTACTTTGATCAGCTGAAGCTAAGAAGTGGAGTCAATGATAATCGCAGCCCTGAATCCGTTGTTTCGAATTCTAGGAGTCAGATACAGACTGATATTTCTCTCGTTAGAGAGAACGAGGCACTGCGATCGGAGCTTCAGAAAATGAAACTTTATATCTCAGATATCCAGAAGAGTAATCAAGGGACTTCTAAAGGCGGGCCTCGCAAACCAACCTTCTTCTCATCCATGTCCAAGACTTTGGGGAAGTTGAATCCATTCAAGCAAGGATCTAAAGATACTTCCCATATTGATGATAATGGTGGTGTAGATATAACAAAGCCTAGGAGAAGAAGGTTCTCTATTTCATAATTAAGGGTGTGACTCGTTCTACATGATCATTATTTGGTTTCTGTTTTACATGTTTTTTTTTAAAGGTGTGGATTTTCTCTTTTTAAGTTTGCACTTTTGATGAGGGAGGATAGTCCACTTTGTGCAATTGTGCTGTGATGATTTGTTATAATTTGATGATTGTTTTTAATTGATACTTTTATGGGGTTTGATTGTACATACAAGTGAAAATGTTGTGCAAAATGTTAGGAAAGAACATTCATCAAGTAATTTTATGTCAAGCTTTATCCTTACCAAAAGCCAATTCAGTTTCTTTAAATGATTTTTGTTAAATTTGACTTAATTCTTTTAATCATTTTTAAAAGTTCCTAATTAGCAATCTAGCACAATATTCACTTTGATCAAGAGAATAGTAAACTGCTAACTTCTCTACAACGCATTTTAAGATGAAAAAATTAAATTCTACCGTCTTTAATTTAAAAGAAAATGATTATACTTATTATATAATCTATTAATATTTAGGTCATACAATTTTTTTATTAATTAAAAAATTAAATAACTATACATGCTAAAGTTCAAAATAATATACCTCCGAAGTCTTGGCCTGGTGGCCAAGGCTTGGGAGGGCCCCCCCCCCCAACAAAAATCCTAGGGATACAGTGTCCCTAGGTGCTTAAATGTTGAGTTACCCACCTATGACTGGTTAATTCCAGCCACGGGGTTGGCTCCGTTTAGAAGTTGAGGATGCTGATCCTCCCTCCACTTCCATTCTCAAAAAAAATAATAATAATAATATAATGGGCCTTGATCTTAGTCCAAACCTACATGTGCCTATTCGATATTACACCTTTACTGACTAGAAAAGAATTTTAAAAATACTCCTATAATTAAGAGATATTCCCATCTAAAAAAAGATTTTTTTTTTAAGCTCTTTATAAAGGAAATTCGGATATTTTACAAGGTGGTATGACACTTTTTTCTAGTATGATAATTTATTTTTATCTATAATATTTGGTTGTGTAGATAGCCATATAAAAACTAATTTAAATTTTTAATTACAATATATTAAATTTCAATATTTTAATGACATGAAATGTATTAAATTACAAAATTTATATTTAAATTAAAAATAAGTAGAATTAACTTTGATGAAATACCACATAAATTAATTGTTAACTCTAATATATATGAATCGTTATTTGACTCCATAATTCTAAATTAATAGTAAATAAATAAATATTGAACTCTTAGAATTCCTAACCCTGATTTGCGCGTCCAAATTAATCATCATTATAAATTTTCTTTTTATTTCTTTACTTGTATGGAACATTAATTGACTAATGTGGGCATTAACCCACCAACACTATTAAAAACATGCAAAATAAAGATGGATTAAATCTGCCTTTAACTATTTCAAAAAAAAAAAATCTGCCTCTAATTAATGACAAATTAGCAATAGATAACAGGAATCGGACAAATGCAGAGTAATTAGTGACAGATTTAATAATGATTATGCAAAATTCTTGCCAATTTTTGGCAAGTATTTGGCACCAATGTGTTAATCACCGATTAACGACGACAAAGTCATTATTAATTAACGATGACATCAACAACAAAACAGAGGAAAAAAGGTTTTCCTGGTTTTCTCTAAACCAGTGAAATTTTCAGTGCTCTTTGTGAGTTCAAGTGCAGTGCTCTTTGTAAGTTCAAAAATGTTCTCAATATAGAACTGATTCTAATCCTACCCCAACACCAAAATCCACCCACCTTTATGTTTTCACCTACATCTCCTCCCTACTTAACGATTTCTTTGAGTACTGCTTTCCAGTTACTAACCGTAAGCAACCTGGAAAATGAAGAACCCATATGCTATTTGGGAATATTATTTTTTAAAGAACCACTGCCCACACAGCTGCTAAGTATCTTCCTGTAGCGTTGGAGCTTTACTACCGATTTTCAAGTCAAACCTCAAGTAGGGAGAATGGCCATCTCTAGCAAGCTTTTTAAGGTCATTAAAGAGCACCCACCAGACCTAGGGATTCAAATAAGCACTAAACAAAATTATGTAGATGTTCCTTCCTTTGTACTACCAAGGAATCATCTCGTTGAGCTTCAGACCCAAGATCTGTGGACCATGAACATTGTTCTGGTCAAATTTTCTCATTCAGAGGACAAGAAACGAGTGAAGCACGGGGTTCTATGGGCTAACCATAAGAACTTGAAGATTATATTAGGAGTTCTGTTTAAGGAGCTCATTGTCGCTGATGGAAACACTTTCTCTGATCAAAACTCCGTTCTCCTTTCTGAAAGAGTAATAAAAAAAATCTCTGAGGTATTGTCAAGACCAAGCTCTAGTTGGGAGATTTAGCACGGAGCTTCAAATCAAAGCTCAAGTTTGGAGTTGTATCTCTAATGTTCAAGTTCAATATCTGGGACCCAAAAGCACCCTCCTGTTCATTCTCAATGGTTTCCCTCCACCTACCATCGCTAGATTTGTAACAGAAGTTTTCCAAGTTTGCATTGAGAAGATTTTCGTGGAAGCTAATTGCGGGCCAAGGATTCACACGAGTCTTAAGAAGACATCCTCTTTCCGGGTCAATCTTGGGTTTCATTCAAACTCGGCTAAGGTGGAATCACCCCAAAATCAGTCTTTGGTTACCCTATCCAAGGAGGCACGTGGAAAGAAGCAGGTCATTGCTTGTGGAGTTGGCTCACAGCATATGCTTCTGGGAGAAGGTCTGGTTGCTGAAGGTAGGAATCATTGCCATGTTACCTATGCTCTAGAGTCAGCAATCACTGGAGCATGTCAGGGAGAGTTAGTTTTGAATACTTCAGACCTAACTCTTGGTGGGGCTCAAGGCAATATGAAGGGAGTTAACTGTTATTTGCTAAGAGGAGTCACTTACTTTACTAGTAAAAGTGGGTTTATTAGCTCTATTTTTTCTAAGATTAGTGACCTCTTTTTTATTTTGATAGGCTCCTATAGTTCTTGTTTTGTTTTATTAGGGCTTAGTTTGTTTGCAGTAGTAGCTGCAGCTTAAGGATGTTAATACCATCCTTTTAGTTTCTCATAGTGGTTGCTGGTTTGTAGCAGCCCGTCCTGGAATGTTGTTGTATCCATCCCTTGATTTTAAATCTACTTATATTGCAAGTAATCTTTGTTTCCCACTCGTGGGCTCCTTGTGATTTCTTAATGAAATTATTATTATTCTAAAAAAAAATTAACGGTGACATCTGATTTGTTGTTAATTAGTGACAGATTCTTCAATCCGTCGCTGAATGTGATATAGGTGAGAAAGTCCTAAAATTTAGCGACAGACTTATCTGTCACTTAATTTTAGGGTTAAAACAACCCCCTTTCTCTTCTCCTTATTTTTGAAATTCAACGAAAAAAACCTCTAGATCTCCACCACCAGTAGCCCTTGCTGCCGCCATAACACCTCCAACCACCAGCTCCATTGTTCTCCGTAGCTGCCAACTCAATCAAGCACATCCAATGACGCCTTTGGCTACCTCCAAACGCAGCACCTCTGCCCCCAACATCCACTACCTCCATCAGCTCTAGCCACCTCGAGCACCCAAGTATTTTATTATTTATTTATTTTAGATTATATATATATATATATATCTTAAGAAAAAAAGGAATTCATTAAAGAGAAAGGCTTTCTCTAGCCAAGTGATTAAACATCAGCAGGAGGATTATGCCACTCTTGGAAATCTGCAGAGTAATGAGCTTGTTGAGCAAAGAAATGCGCAACCTCATTAGCATATCTTTTCACAAAACGAAACTTCAAATTGGCAAAATCTAAAGAACTAGTTAAATAATCAGAAATAATGAGATCATAGCTAGACTGTCCAACAGGACCTTGCAGACTAGCAACCACCATTAACGCGTCTAATTCCACTATAACCTCATCTGTTCGAAACTTCTTCAGCCAGCTAAGCGCTTCTCTAACAGACAAAGCTTCAACTTCTTTAAGAGAAAAGGAACCCACCAAACTAACTGATCCTGCACAAATAAAAGAGCCAGTGGAATCTCGAAGAACAAACTCGCATCCCATTCTACCAAGATCATCAAAAACTGCACCATCAACATTAAGCTTCAACCATCCCACCTCAGGTTTTGTCCACACTAGGTCACCAGCTGAGTCATTATTCAGCACTGACAATGACATTCTGAGAAGCCCTTTAACAGCATGGCATTGATAAATAGTCCAACCAGCATAATTCAAAATAGCAAAAGAAACAGACCTCTCTTTATGCCAAACCAATCTATTATGCCAAAACCATAGAGACCAACATATGCAAACAAAAAGAGAAGTGTCTTCCAATGATAAAGACTCAAAAACCATATGAAGCCATTGAAAGGTAAAGTGATCATTAATCGCAACTACTGAAAAACCACATCAATCCTAAACATCTGTAGCAATAGGGCACTCATACAGAACATGAGAAATTAATTCCATACCTGAATTACACCGAGGACAGGAATCGTTAATGGGAACAAATTTTTTCCTCAAAACAGCATTGGTAGGCAGAATACCCAACGTACATCGGCACAAAAAAATATTTTATCTTCCCAGGAATGTTCAAGCACCATAATCTTGCCCAGAAACCATTCGCCGAAGCAGATAAATCGCCTTGGATCAGGCGATAACAACTTTTAACTGAAAATAAACCATTTTGACGAGGGAAACCAACACCATGCATCAGGGACTTGCTGATAAGCTACAAGAATCTGAAAAATTAAATTCTTATCCCGAGAATTAAACAAATCTCGAATTACATCTCCATCCCACCGCCTTTGCTCAACCATAAACAGAGACGAGACTGACACACTAGTAATATCATGAGGTAAGATAGAAGTGATCATACCATTAGAATTGCAAGGCAGCCAAGGATCCCTTCCTATTATAGTCGAATTACCATCTCCAACTTGTACCCAAGCACCTCTGCACAGAATCCCCTGAGTTGAAAACAAGCTACTCCATATGAAACTAGGGTTATTTCCCAATTTTGCATCAAGAGAAGAACATTGGAGGAAATAACGGGCCTTGTAGATTTTAGAAACAAGGCAGCTGGGCTTAAAAATGAAATTCCAAGCCTGCTTACTCAACATTGTAAGATTGAAACTCCTTAAAATCTTGAAACCCAAACTACCACTACTTTTAGGAAGACATAACCCATCCCACGCCAACCATCTAACACCTCTGCTGCTTTTACCACCATTTCCCCACCAAAACCCATTTAACAACCGTTCGATCTTAACACATAGTGACTGCAGAAGAAGGAAAATGGTCATTGCATGAATGGGCATAGCCTGTGCCACCGACTTAATAAGAACCTCTTTCCCAGCCTTTGACAAATTCCTACTACTCCATTGTTGAACCTTAACCCAAACTCTTTCTTTGATAAATTGTAGGACCTCTCTCTTTTTTCGACCTACAATTGAAGGGAGCCCTAAGTACGTTCCAACACCATTATTGTACTGAATACTAAAGAAAGCCGATATATATATATATAGTTAATTTAGTTTAAATCTTTTATTTATTTGTAAGTTCATTTAGTTCATTTTTAGAAAATTAGTTAGTTAAATTAATTTTTTAGTTAGTTAAATAGGTGAAATATACATAATAAGAGAAAAATATTTAGAGAAATTGTTAACATGTAGTTAATTTAGTGAAGAATGTGTGGTATATATTTAGAGAAATATATTTATCGAAAGTTAAATTAGTTAATTTTATTTAATATTGTGAATTTATCATTAAATTTATATGAATTTAAGTACTACAATGTAAATTTATGTGTTTTGGGAAATGGTGCATGTAAATGTAGTTTTGACTTGATCAATTAACTCAGAAAGCACACACATCGACAATAAATTTTGGTACATAATATCTACACAAGAATTATGATAAATTTGAGTGATATCGTGTAATTGTTTCTTACCAAATTTTACTAATGATGTCTACGTGTTCTAAGTTTATTGATCGTTTCAAACCTATATTTAAAGTCATAATTACCCAAAACTCACGCAACCTTAATTTATACATAATTAATTTTTTTTAATTCAATTTATTTAATAACATTATTTGGTTTGGTTGGCATTTATATTATGCGTAATACTATAGAAGAGAAATGTGAATCTGATTTGTGTGAAGTAGTTGGTGGTATAATGATACGAACCCTACCTATAAAAGAGATAGAACGCACATCCAACTTTGAAATCTTAGCCCAAGATCATCAAGAAAGGTTGTGTTGATGGAACTAAACCCCTTGCTTATTAAATTAAAGCAAGATACTTAGTTATTAAAAAGATAAACAAATCACACAATTCTGAGCTTAATCTAACTTAGCAATTGTAATGAAAGGTAGAAGTGAAACAATTCAAGTAAACTTGCAAAGTTTCAATAGAACAAAGATAAGGAAAACCTCACTTAATTTATCAAAAATGTTATAAATTCGTTTTACATAATCGTGGCCTTTATATAGGCTTGTAAACATCTTAATCCTTTAAACCTTATGTCAAATAATGACCACTAATGACAACTCAATTTTGGAAATTCAAAATTGACATCTCATGATAAGTCATCATTGAAAATTCAAAAAAAAAAAGACAACTCTTTTCAAAAGACAACTCATGATGAGTCATCATTGAAAATTCAAACAAAAGACAACTTATGATAACTCATCATTGAAAATTCAAAAATGACAACTCATCTTTGAAAATTCAAAAATGCTCATTATTGAAAATTCAAAAATTACAACTCATATTTGAATATTAAAAAATTACAACTCATCTTTGAATATTCAAAAATGACAACTCATCATTTTGACTCTTTGACTTTGAATATCCTTCAATCTTCTAGAATCTTCTTGAATCTTCCTTATTAACTTCAAATATAGCAAATAACTTGAAAATTCGTCCAATTCAAGCCAATTAATTTTAGAATAGTAAATTAAGTTAATTACCTTGAATTCTTCATTATGTGGCTCTAAACTCGCACTTATGGTTGAATCCAACTTGCTTATAATGTGAAGGACAAATAAATTTGATGTTTGTTTAAACTTCTTTGTCTTGATCTTGTAATTGGTCCCTCATAATAAAATGGATCATTTATTTGGGTGGGCTTGCTTAATTTAGTTGCATCATTCCTTCTTTCCTCAAGATGATTTGTCCTTGAATCAGCACCTTCATCAAAATCAAAAGAGATAAATCAGCAACATTAAAAGTAGCACTTACACTATATTCACCGAGCAAGTCAATCTTGTATGCATTGTCATTGATGCGCTCTAACACTTGGAAAGGTCCATCACCACGTGGCATCAACTTAGATTTCCTTTAAGCAGGAAATCTTTCTTTGCGCAAATGTACCCAAACCTAATCGCCTAGTTCAAATACAACTTTTACACGCCTCTTGTTTGTATGTTTGGCATATTGCTCATTCTTTCGCTCAAGATTTGCTCGTAACCTTTCATGCAAGGACTTCACAACTTCTGCCTTCTTCTTTCCATCTAGATTTACTTATTCACTCAAAGGTAAAGCAATCAAATCTAAAGGACTTAATGAAATAAAACCACAAACAATCTCAAAAGGACAGAAATTAGTAGAAGAATGCACACTTTGATTATAAGCAAATTCAATATGTGGCAAGCATTCTTCCTATGACTTTGAATTGCTCCTAACCATAGTCCTAAGTAATTGAGATAAAGTTCTATTAACTACCTCAGTTTGCCCATCCATTTATGGATGGCAAGTTGTAGAAAATAAAAGTTTAGCTCTCAATTTACCCCACACTATCTTCCAAAAGTAGCTTAAAAACTTAGCATCTCTATCACTCACAATTGATCTAGGCATGCCATACAAGCGAACAACCTCTTTAAAGAACAAATTCGCAGCATATTGTGCATCATTATTTTTTTTACATGCTATAAAGTAAGCCATTTTAGAAAACCTATCTACAACAATATATATTGAATCATGCCCACGCTTAGTCCTAGGTAAACCAAGCACAAAATCCATGGATATATCAATCCAAGGTGAACTAGGCATGGGTAGAGGCATATACAATACATGTGGTTTTAACTTAGACTTAGCTTGTTTACACACAATGCACTTCTCGCAAATTCTAGCAACATCTTTTTTCATGTTAGGCCAATAAAAGTGATTATGTAAAACATCCAAAGTCTTAGCTATACCAAAGTGTCCCATTAAACCACCCTCATGTGCTTCACAAACAAGCAACTCATGTATATAACAATTAGGAACACACAACTATTTCTCTTTAAACAAGTAACCATCATGCATATAGAACTTTTCAAAAGCAACATTTGTACATGCATGATAAACACTACCAAAATCATTATCATTTTTATACAGCTCCTTGATATATTCAAATCCTAACAATTTAGCATCCAAAGAAGCAAGCAAAGTGTACCTTCTTGAAAGTGCATCGGCCAAAACATTGTCTTTACCTTGCTTATATTTGATGACATAAGGAAACAACTCAATGAATTCACTCCACCTAGCATATCATTTATTAAGCTTTTTTTGCCCCTTCAAGTGCTTCAAGGATTCATGATCAGTGTGTATCATGAACTCTTTAAGCAATAAATAATACTGCCAAGTCTCTAAAGCACGAACTAAGGCATACATCTCCTTGTCATAAGTAGGGTACTTCAAGCTTACACCATTAAACTTTTCACTAAAATAAGCAATTGGTCGTCCATCTTGCATTAGAACAGCCCCAATTCCCAAACCTGAAGCATCACATTCAATTTCAAACGTTTTAGAAAAATTAAAAAGAGCAAGTAAAGGAGCAGAAGTCAACTTATCCTTAACCATATTAAATGCTTGTTCTTGTGCATCTACCCACTTGAATCCAACACTTTTCTTGATGACTTCGGTCAATGGTGCTAAAATCCCTCACAAATCACCTATAAAAGCTTGCAAGACCATGAAAGCTTCGCACATCACTAACTCCTCTCGGCATAAGTCACTCTTTGATTGCCATGACCTTCTCTTCATCTACCTTTATTCCTTTTGCACTAATAACAAAGCCTAAGAAAATAAGCTTATGTGTCCAAAAACTACACTTTTTAAGGTTAGCATACAAACATTCCTTACGTAACACTTTCAAAACCAAATGCACATGTTCAATATGCTCTTCCAAAGATTTACTATAGATAAGTATATTATCAAAATAAACAACCATAAATTTTCCAATGAAAGAGCGCAAAACATGGTTCATTAATCTCATAAAAGTGCTAGGTGCATTAGTTAAACCAAAAGGCATGACTAACCACTCATATAAACCATATTTTTTTTAAATGCAGTTTTCCACTCATCACCCTCTTTCATACGAATTTGATGATAACCACTTTTTAACTTAATCTTGAAAAATATAACAGCCCTATGCAACTCATCAAGCATATCATCTAACCTAGGAATAGGATGGCGATACTTTACCGTGATTTTGTTGACGGCGCGACAATCTACACACATTCTCCATATTCCATCCTTCTTAGGCACAAGTAGAACAAGAACAGCGCACAAGCTCATGCTTTCTCTAATATAACCTTTACTCATAAGGTCCTCAATTTTCCTTTATAACTCCTTGGTTTCCTCAAGATTATACCTATACGCGGGTCTATTTGGAATTGTAGAACCGGGTACAAAGTCAATTTGATGCTCTATTCCTCTAATTTGTGGCAAATCACTAGGAATATTATCTAGAAACACATCTTGAAATTCCTGCAATAAACTCACAAAAGAACTAGGTAAAGAAGGGTCAAGATCATTAGAGCTCAAATAAGATTCCTTGTAAACAAGTATAAGGGCAGGCTGCCTCAAGAGTAAAGCTTTCCTCATATCTTTTTCTTTTGCATAAAAACTTGCTTTTCTCACTTATTTTACCTCTATCTTACTAAACTCTCCTTTTGCATGTGCATCACTTTTCTTTTTCTCATTGTGCATCCTCTCAAGCTCTCATTTTTCCTCTTTTTGCTCACTCCTCTCATTGCTTTTCTTACAGCAAATCTCTCTCTCTCTCTCTCTCTCTCTCTCTCTCTCTCTCTCTCTTTTCATCTTTTTTTCTTTTTCAAACTCTTAAACTCTTTGCCTTAGGACTTTTTGGTCCTCATACACTTCTTTAGGGGTTAAAGGTTTAAAGGTGATGGGTTCATTATTTATTACAAAAGAATATCTATTAGAAAACCCATTATGATTAACCTTCATATCATATTGCCAAGGATGCCCTAAAAGAATATGACAAGCTTGCATAAGCACTACATTGCATAATACTTCATCTTCATATTTGCCTATGGAAAATGTTATCTTCACTTATTTAGTCACCCTTGTTTCCCCATAATCATTCAGCCATTGTAATGTGTAAGGCCTAGGATGCTTTATGGTATTTAAATATAATTTCTCAACTAACATAGTACTAGCTACATTTATGCAACTACCCCCGTCAATGATCATATAATATACATTATCTTGCACCTTACATCTAGTGTGAAAAATGTTTTCACGTTGTACCTCATCATTTACCTTAGTTTGCACATTCATGATCCACCTTGTAACAAGCAATTCACTATGTGATGGACATTGTAGAGCCTCATCATCATTTGCATCCTCAAGTTCGGACATCTTCAAATCACACTCATCATCATCACTTTCACTAAAGACTTCGCCACTCCTCATAGTCATAGTGTGCTTATTTGGACAATTAGAAGAGATATGCCCATAACCCAAACATTTAAAACATTAAATATCATGAGATCGCCTAGTTTGAGTCTCACCTTTATCTTTGGCCTTGGTGCTTTCCCCTTCCTTTTCTCCTTTATTGTAGTCAAATTTTGCCTTATTGAAGTTCTTATCTCCATTCTTCCAATTTGACTTCCATGAAGAACTAGAAGAAGTCGAATTGCCTTTGGAACTCTTAAACTTCAATTGCTTCTCAATCTTCATTGCCATGTGCAATATATCATTCATGTCAACATAGTGATGTAATTCCACCAAGTCGACAATGTTTCTATTCAGCCCATGTAAGAACCTCGCCATTGTTGCCTCACGGTCTTCATTAATAGTTGCTCTAATCATATTTATCTTCATTACTTGATGATACTCCTCTACACTTTTAGATCCCTGTATAATATTTTGGAGTTTATTATACAATTCTCTATAATAGTGTGTAGGAACAAACCTCTTGCGCATGATTGCCTTCATCTCCTCTCATGTCTCAATAGGCCGATCATGGTTCCTTCTTCTACTAGTCACCATTTGATCCCACTAAACGAGTGCATAGTAGATAAACTCTACGGCGGCTAGCTTCACCTTTTTTTTCTTTGGAGTATTGATGGCAATCAAATATGAACTCCACCTTTTTTTCCCACTCCAAGTATCCTTCAGCATCACTCTTGCCTTGGAAGCTTGGAATTTTCATCTTAATGCTTCCTAAGTTGTTATTAACTCTTGCTCGCTCGTTTCTACCCAAATTGGATGTTTGTCTATCATCCTTTTGTTTATGTCTCCCACGGTATCTTGTATTGGTTGTACTAGCATCTCCATGATAACTTGACTCCATCTCGTCAATTCAGTCCGCCAAGTCTCCAATCTGATTTGCCAAGTCTAACCTCATTCTTTCAAATATTTGGTTCATGGCCTTCATGTACAACTTTTGATCGGGCATTCCTTCATCTTCTTGAGCCATTGCTTTAATTTTTCTACAAGAAATTGTTAGTAGTAAAAAAATCTCACAAAACACTCCCTTACATGTTTCACTCATTGTTGTTAGAATCTTATGATTCATGATTCGAATCTTACGATACACGATTCGAATCTTATGATCCGAGTCAATTCATCTCAAATTCGATGCGAATATATGAGCGAATCTAAAATGTATAAGAATCTATACCGAATCATACGATTCGATGGTGAATCGTACATCGAATCGTATGAATTGATATCAATCTACGATTCTCACTAATTCTTATTTATTGAATAAAATGAATCTTATTTAAGAAACTATACAATTAGGAGATAAATTTTATTTTTTATTTTTGTTTCTTGAATTTAACAACGGTGACTAATATAATTAACTTTATAAATTTTACTATAATCATTCTTTTTCGTTTATTCTTTTAATTTGAAAGACTAGCAATACCAATTTGGATTTTTATTTTTTTCTTTCATTGATTTACTTCCTTCATAGTAGGTATTTCTTTTAACTTTCAAATGGTTTTTATGAGGTAAAAGAACTATTAGTGAATTTATAGTTTTAGTTTTTACATTTGAATTTTTTTACCCAAAAAAAATAATATTTATATATATATATAATGATCACTATAAATTCTATTATTTATATTATAGTTAATATATTATATTATTAGAAATTCTCAATAATGGTTATTATTAACTAGTATATATTAAAATTAAGTAGTACCTTATATAAAATATACTTTTTACGTAAAATATATTAATTTTAATTAATATTATTAATATGAACTGAATCTTACGATTCGATTCGATACTCGATTCCTGATTCAGAAATTGGGAATTTAGATTTTTGATTCGAATCTCGATTTGACAACTATGGTTTCACTCAATTTAAACGGTACTCACACTTGTGTTTCACTCAATTTAAATGGTCTCACACTCGCATTTCACTCAATAAGGCTTTTATCCTCTTTTAAAGCCACTCGCCTTTTACCACTCAAATTCCCCAAATCTTGGTTCTAATAAAACTAATGCAAATTTGTCAAGAATTGCTCAATCAACTCAACACCACAATCACAAAATCAAATTAAACGAATCAAATAATCAAGAAAATAAGCAAGTAAACAAAACTTAGCTTAAAGTCAAGAAAATCCAATTTAAAGAAGCCAAGAATATGCATACAACGAAAATTAACAAAAGAAGCCAAATCTGATTTATAAACCCACAAACACAACCAAAAAATACAATTCTGAAATAAAAACCTAGTAACTATAATTTTTTTTTTTTTGTAATAAATGTGGAAGTTTAACAATTATATCACTTAAGGGTCTTTTGAGAAATTTTGAACCCTTTTGCATAAAACACAACAATTCAATTATTATTATTTTTTTTTAGAATCTAAGAAGAATTAAGAAGAAAAAAAGATAATACACAAAAATTAAAGGATAAGTAACGAAACCTTGAAGTTTGGCTCTGATACCAAACTGATACGAACCCTACCTATAAAAGAAATAGAACGTGCATCCAACTTTGAAATCTTAGCCCAAGATCATCAAGAAAAGGTTGTGTTGATGGAACTAAACCCCTTGCTTATTAAATTGAAGCAAGATACTTAGTTATGAAAAAGATGAACAATCACACAATTCTGAGCTTAATCTAACTTAGCAATTGTAATGAAAGGTAGAAGTGAAACAATTCAAGTAAACTTGCAAAGTTTCAAGAGAACAAAGATAAGAAAAACCTCACTTAATTTATCAAAAATGTTATGAATTCGTTTTACATAAGCGTGGCCTTTTTATAGGCTTGTAAACATCCTAATCCTTCAAACCTTATGTCAACTAATGACAACTCAATTTTGAAAATTCAAAATTGACATCTCATGATGAGTCATCATTGAAAATTCAAACAAAAGACAACTCATGATAACTCATCATTGAAAATTCAAAAATGCTCATTATTGAAAATTCAAAAATTACATCTCATCTTTGAATATTAAAAAATTACAACTCATCTTTGAATATTCAAAAATGACAACTCATCATTTTGACTCTTTGACTTGGAATATCCTTAAATCTTCTAGAATCTTCTTGAATCTTCCTTATTGACTTCAAACATAGCAAATAACTTAAAAATTCGTCCAATTCAAGCTAATTAATTTTAGAATAGTAAATTAAGTTAATTAGCTTGAATTCTTAATCATATAGCTCCAAACTTGCACTTGTGGTTGAATCCAACTTGCTTATAATGTGAAGGACAAATGAATTTAATATTTGTTTAAACTTATTTGTCCTTGTTCTTGTCATTGGTCCCTAATAATGAAATGGATCATTTATTTTGGTGGGCTTGCTTAATTTGGTTGCATCATATAAGGCGGAATATTTGGGTGTTATTTATTTGCATGAATAAATAATTGATTTTGCAATTTTTGACCTCTTTACGAGGTCTAACATAGCATAGTTATAGAAGAAACTCTGCCAAAATTTCATTAATTTTGTTATTTTATTATTTTTTATTTTTTAGACTAAGGAATTAGAGTGGGAGCCCTCGACTGGGAGATCTTCAAGAGGACCCATTCAACAAATATTATTAACTAAATTTATTAAAATTAAATTTTGAAACTAAGAAATTAAAACTAAATCAGAAATTAATTAGAATATAAATAACCTAATTTACAAAATTAATTAAAGGACAAATGATTATTTAATATTTCTACTTAATCTAATCACTATTAATTAATAGTAAAATAAAAACAAAAATTAATAATATATTGCATAGAAAAATAATAAATAAAATTAAAATTAATGATTAGAAATAAAAATAACACAATGGCATAAATAAAATATGAATAAGAAAAAAACATAAATCACAATAATACAATAAATTAAAATTGACTGAATAAAATAGAATTAAAATGGAAAATACAATATAAATTACACAAAATTACATAATATGATAAAAATAAAAAAATAATTATTATAAAATAAAAACAAAGGACAAAAATAAAATAAAACAATAAGAAACAAAAATAATAATAAACAATTATAAACATGAATTAAATTAAATTAAATAATGCACTATAAATCCATAAATTAAAAAAATAAATAAAATAAAATAAAAAAGTAAGATCAAAGAACAAAATAAGAAAATAAAACGAGACAAAAAAAAGAAAAATAAATTTTGAACCAAAAAAAACCAAGGCAATGGTGCTAGGCACTGTTGAGTAAAGTAAATAAAGAAAAAAAAACAAAGGGCTTATTTCAAAAAACAAAAAACAAGGCCTAATTACCTAAAAAATTTTGAACTTTTACACTTTTAACAATTTTAGCATATTCTTTCAAGTTTTTAAAAAACAGTATCGTAATATTAGTTTTTTAACAAAAATACTTTTCAGTGGCTTTTTTAGCTGACGTGGCACCAAAGATGTCTGACGTAGAATTAAATATTTAAAAACCAAAAAAAATTTGCTAACTCATCATGGCCTAATTACCTAAAAATCCTGAACTTTTATGATTTTAACAATTTTAGCACATTGTTTTAAGTTTTTAAAAAACAGTATCGTACTATTAGTTTTTT
>CATIWK010522022.1:0-13893 GCA_949634005.1 Mallotus japonicus
AAAATTGGTCATTTATTTGAAATATATATCACATAATTGTAAAATTTTTTAAATTCAAGAAAAAATTAAAAAAATATATATTTTATAGGTTTAAAAATTTTTAAAATTTTATAATTATGTTATATAGATATTTTAAAAAAAATTATCAATTTTTTTTTGTTAGTAACCCTTAAAATTAAATTTTCATTAATCTATAGGACTTAATTGTACTAAAAAAGAGTTACAAGACTTAATTGAAGCCAAGAAGTTATGGGTCCCAGCTGTCACATAACGTTCTGTGGGTTATTCGCTCCATTTTTGTAACGTTAATGGTGTAAAAAAAACCCTAGATAACGTTAATGTGATATCAGCACTTAGGTAAAAACTTGAATGGTTTATTTGCACCTTTTCCCTTTTATGAATTAATCCAACTTAGCACATTAATCTTGTTTGCATGCTTATTACCTTGGCATTTAAACAAATAATGAGAATAAATATTACAAACATTCATTCCAAATAAATGTGGAAAGGATTAGGGATTACAATTCTTGGTACAATTATTACAATAATCAACTTAAATAAAACCTCTCAAGAACTAATTAACTCATTAATTACATAGTGATTGAAAATCACCAAAACCTACAACAAATACAATTAGTTCCGATCTCAAAGTAAATAACTTTATTTACAAAATAATCCAAATTATATTTGCATGAAGGTAGGCATGGATATTCATATAAATATGGATTAATCATTTAAACAAACCAAAAATATGACAATTACACGCAATACTAGAATATCAGGCATCATATACATGTCAGATACAGGAAATAAACCAAAAGGATACCAAAATGAGGCATAATTATGCCAAACTCTGGTTGGGAAGAGGCGATCGCCTCTATGTGAAGAGGCATCACCTCTATGAAGAGGCGTCGCCTCTTCAACAGGGCACTGCAGCTCATAATCACATATTTTTCTTAGATACTAAGCAACTCAAATATGCATGCAAATCAATGTAAATCAGGAACTTAAAGACTAATAATTCACATATTCATGCCTTTGACATAATCCTAAGAAAGCAATTAACACAAAAAACAATTATAAATCAAGAAATGAAGTATTAAGCAAAACAAAGAGTTCAAAATTTGAGATAAAGGATTCTCATTGATTTGGACGAGTTTAGTGCTCCTAACCGAACCCTCAGAGCTTGTTTGATGATTCAGAGTATGTTGAATGCAAGAGAGTCCTCTTCCTTCATAAGAAAATGAATTCTTAATCTTCAGTTTCTCCCTCTCCTTCTTCTTCCTTTCTTCTTTGCTATCCCTCCTTTCAAGAACGTCTTCTCCTTTTTTTTTCTCCTCTGGACAATGGCCAAAAAAGTCATGAAAATATCAGCCAAACTTCCCTTTAAACCACTACCCTTCTCTCTCCTCTCATTTCCCAAAACCAAGGCTCAATCTCCACTTTTCATTTTTCATCATTTTTTTCTCTTTCCATCATTTCATGCCTTAAAAGTCTTTTATTCATGCACAAAATGCACAATAAAGAAGGTATAGGTGGATTTTTGTGTTAAATGCAGTAATAAATGGTATTTATTGTTGCAGGGGACAGTTGTGAAGAGGTGGCGCCTCTTTGGTGAGGCGTCGCCTTACCAATGGCCAAGGTGAAGAGGCGATCCCTCTTCAGGGAGGTGATCACCTCTTCACATGCCTGCTGGGCCTTTGGGCCTAAAAAGCCAGTTTGGGCTTGATAAAGGGCTAATGGGCTTAGTGTTTTGGGTTTTGGCTATGTATGAGGGTTTTAGGTTAGGTTTAAGCTCTCGAATCCATTCTAAAGAAGATTTCATGCTCTTCTTGCATTCGGAATTCAGACTATCTCATTACCGGGCTTTCGTTACGGGCCGACCAAACCGAGAGTGTCCACAACCGTGTCTGAGAGTAAATTTTGTAGATTGCAGATTGACACAACCGTGTTTGTTTTTGACACAGCCATGTCTCTTAAGGCATATTATATTCCTATTTGAGTGTTGAACAAAATGATTATATTTTGAACATATTAATTAAAATGTAATATGATTACAAGCCCCTTGACCTTGAATAGATTTTTCACATAATTCATTCTTGTCATAATATTAATTAATTTTAATGAAAATTAAACTATTATGCTCTATGTGTTTGGTGTGAAATGCATGGTGCATGGCATGGTCCTTAAGACCAATGTGATTGGATTTATATTATTCTTTTTATGGGTTGTAATTTATTAAATACGACCTGCAAGTCATTTTTCATTTGTTGTAATTTTATTTTATTAAGTAGAATAGTATAAATTACAATTTGTAATGTAATGTAAATGAATACCTAACATGGAGATCTAAAATAGAGGCCAATGATGGAGATCCAAGGTGGAGACTCAAAGTGGAGATCCAAGGTGAAAGGCTCAAGATGAAGATTGCTTTTTACCTAGGATTGACCATTGATCTTCATATTGGCTCATGAAGATCAATATAGATTTTGGACCATGCTATGTCACGTTTACTTTATTATTATTATGTTATGTATGTGATGCTATACGTAAGATGCCATGTATGTATGGAACATAATAATAACCAAAATAAATAAAGAGGAACCCTCATTCAATATTAAATCATTATAATGCCTCCCATAAATTCAACATTTGTCAAGCTTTCGATTACTATATATGGGTTTGCCAAAGCAAGGTGTATTAAGTCGTCCGAGGAAGGCAAGTTGGATAAGAGTGATATCTAAATGTTTAAATGGTTTGACTTAAATAGGTCAACAACAGGGTTTTGGACCTATGACATTAGATGGGATTTTTAGCCAAGACATGTAATGTCAAATCCCATACCTTTCCAAGAGTTACATGAGATGTAATTGGTAAGAGTTACCTACCTAAATAACCATACTTTAGGTGATGAGCCAAAGCTCAGTTAGAGTATGGTGAAATATGAATTCTGGCCCACTAAAATTTGTAAGTTAACTTTGAGGGTTATTAATTTGAATGAATTTTGTGGGATTTATAATTATGCCTCATTAAAATAATTTGATAAAATACTGAGTATAGTACATATATATTTATTGTAGATAATGGCATCAAACACTACATCTAATTTGTCACTGCTATCGATCCTTGAGAAGGATAAACTTAATAGGACTAACTTCCTTGATTGGTATAGAAACTTAAGAATTCTTAAGCAAGAGAGAAAGCAATATATCCTTGATCAACCATTCCCCTAGAGCTCAAAAGGATGCTCATAGTGAGCATCTCAATGACTCTGTTGATGTCACTTGGCTCATGCTTGGAAGTATGGAATCAGAGCTTCAAAAGCAACTGATGGAGATGGATGCTTATACCATAATAGGCCATCTTAAAGAAATGTTCTAAGAGAAAGATAGAATTGAAAGGTTTAGCACCATAAAGGCATTGCTTTCTTGCAAGTTGACTGCTGGCAGCTCAGTGGCTCCTCATGTTCTTAAGATGAAAAATCATGTTAAAGATCTGGAAAGGCTTGGTCTTAAGATCGAGCAAGAATTAGCCATTGATATTATTCTTCAGTCGTTGTTGCTAGAAACTTATGATGGTTTTGTTATGAACTATAACTTGCATGGCATGAATAAAATTGTTTCTGAATTGTATGGGATGCTTAAGACTGCTGAAAAGAACATCAAAACTACCAATAATATTCTAATGGTCAATAAAAGGAAAGGTATGAAAAGGATAGGAAAGGGTAAAGGCAATATTGAGGCTTCTAAAAGCTTTAAGAAGCCTGAGCCCAAGGCTAAACCTATATCCCAAGCAAAACCACCTAAGGAGGGAACATGTTTTCTTTGCAATAAGCCGGACCATTGGAAAAGAAATTGCAATCTTTATTTGGATGTTTTGAAAAAGAATAAGGGTAATGCGATTACCTCTTCAGGTATTCATGTTATAGAAGTCAATTTATCTACTTATAATTTTTGGGTATTAGATATCGGTTCTGGATCTCACATTTGTACTAATGTACAGGATCTAAAAGGGAGTAGAATCTTGGCTAAAGGCGAAGTAGACATATGAGTTGGAAATGGAGTAAGAGTTGTTGCTTTAGATGTAGGCACTTATGAATTAACTTTGCCTAATGGACTTGTTTTGAGTTTGGAAAATTGTTATTATGTACCTGCTGTGAGCGAGAATATCATTTCTGTTTCTTGTTTGGACAAGAATGGTTTTGAATTTATTATTAGGAATAATAAATGATCCATTTATCACGATAATTTTTTCTATGGATATGCTCCACGAATTCATGGTCTTTATGTTTTAAACATTGAAGACACTAATGAAAAGTCCATCTATAACATTAATACAAAGAAGTTTAAATCTAATGATTAAAACACACCTATCTTTGGCATTGTCGTTTAGGCCATATAAATAAGAAATGCATTTCAAAACTCCATCAATATGGACTCTTGAAATCATTTGATTTTGAATCATTTAAAACTTGTGAATCTTGTTTATTAGGAAAGATGGATAAGACACCTTTTATTGGATATAGTAAGAGGGCTAATGACTTATTAGGCCTCATACATTCTGATGTGTGGTCCACTAAGTTCTACTGCTAGAGGAGGTTATCAATAGTTCATTACTTTCACAGATGATTTCAGTAGATATGGATATGCCTATCTAATGAAACATAAATCTGAATCTTTTGAAATGTTCAAAATTTTCAAAAATGAAGTACAAAATCAACTTGGCAAGAATATTAAAGGACTAAGATCTGATCGAGGTGGTGAATATTTAAGCCAAAAATTTATTGATCATCTTAGAGATTTTGGAATAATTTCACAATTAACTCCACCTGGAACACCACAATGGAATGGTGTGTCTGAACAGAGAAATCAAACTTTATTAGATATGGTTTGATTTATGATGAGTCAGTCTGATCTTCCAGTCTCCTTTTGGGGGTATGCTCTAGAAACTGCTGCATTCCTTTTGAACAGAGTTCCATCAAAGGTAGTTGAAAAGACACCATATGAGATATGGACTGGGAAATCTCCCAATTTATCTTTTCTTAAGATTTGGGGATGTGAGGCTTATGTGAAGCGTCAAATTTTAGATAAATCAGCACCCAAATCAGATAAATGCCTTTTTGTGGGATACCCTAAGGAAACTAAAGGATATTACTTTTACAATGCTTCTGAGAACAAAGCGTTTGTTACTCGGGCTGGTGTCTTTTTGGAAAGAGAGTACATTTCCAAAGGAACCAGTGGGAGTAAGGTACAACTTGAAGAAATTCAAGAACCACAAAATAGCATTATACCACAGATGGAACCTCAGCTAGATCAATAAGTAGTAGTTGAATCTACACAAGCGCCATAAGGTCCTAGAAGGTCTGGTAGAACATGTCATATCCCTGAGAGATATGGATTTCTCTTAACATATAACAATGATGCGATGATTGTGGATTAAAGTGAGCCCACAACCTACTAAGAGGCCATAGACAGTCTAGACTTTGAGAAATAGCTAGAAGCCATGAAATTAGAAATGCAATCCATGTATGATAATCAAGTATGAACTTTGATTGATCCGCTTGATGGTTTAAAAACTATTGGATGCAAATGGGTTTTCAAAAAGAAAACTAACATGGATGGCAATGTGCATACCTTTAAAGCTAGATTGGTTACAAAGGGTTTTAAGGAAACACATAGTATTTATTGACTATGATGAAACTTTTTCACCAGTTGCTATGCTTAAATCCATTCAAATTCTCCTTGCTATAGCTACATACTATGATTATGAGATATGGCAAATGGATGCCAAAGTAGCTTTTCTTAATTGAAACCTAATCAAGGATGTGTGTATGACACAACCAGAGGGTTTTGTCAATCTTGAGAATTCTGGAAAGGTATGCAAGCTTCAAAGATCCATTTATGGATTGAAGCAAACTTCTTAGAGTTGGAATCTTCATTTTCATAAAGCAGTCAAAGAGTTTGGATTCATCAAGAATGAAGATGAACCTTGTGTTTATAAAAAGGTTAGTGGGAGTGCAATAGTTTTTCTAGTGCTATATGTTAATGGCATATTACTCATTGGAAATGATATTCCTACTCTAAAAAATATTAAATCATGGCTAGGGAATTGTTTCTCAATGAAAGACTTAGGTGAAGCTGCCTATATTTTAGGCATTAACATCTACAGAGATAGATATAAGAGGCTTATTGGCCTAAGTCAAAGCATTTACATTGACAAGGTACTAAATAGGTTAAGTATACAAAACTCTAAGAAAGGATTCTTACTAATGTCCCATGGCATTAGTTTTAGCAAGACTCAGTGTCCAATGACACAAAATGATCGAGACCGCATGGGTAAAATTCCATATGCTTCTGCTATTGGATCCATCATGTATGCCATGTTATGCACTCGACTAAATCTCTTATATGCCTTAAGCATAATGAGCAGATACCAGTCAGACCCAGGTGAAAGTCACTGGATAGCAGTTAAGAACATCCTTAAGTACTTGAGAAGAACTAAGGATGCATTTTTACTATATGGTAGACAAAAAGATGTTTTTGTATTTAATTGGTTGCACCGATGCCAGCTTTCAATATGAAAAAGATATGCAGAGTACTAGCAAATGATAATGTTGTTAATCCACTAACTAAGACTCTTCCACATCCTAAGCATGAGAATCATACTAGGTCAATGGGTATGGGATACAATGTTGATTGGGCCTAGTGTAAGTGGGAGATTGTTGGTGATATGAATGGTCATACTTTGACTTTGTCATATTTCCATTTTATTAATAAAGAGGCATTTTTATTATTAATGGCTAATTATAATATTATCCTTGAATAGTTAATTCTAACTAAGATCATTAAGTATATGACTTGATAGTAAAACTCTTAGGTAATACTTGAGTCAATTACTGTTGTGGCAACAACAATGAATAAAGAGTAGTATGAGGTTGACTGATGATTATGTTTTACTGATCATATATATGAGATATTAAGTCAAACTCATTTAGAGAAATGATGTACTGGATCGATCCACTGTGAGAATACTATAAGGATAATTCTCATAAGTAATTCTCATCACAATAGTATTATTTGAGTCGTCTGACCTGAAATCATCATGGTTTGTAGCATGATGAACTCTGTATTTTGACACATCCCTACATCATCTTTAACCGGGTGGTAAAACAAGTTGTGATTGGATATAGATTGAGTTATGTGAGGAATGTGAGTGATTGAGATGAAATTTATCCCTCAATTATTTTGAGAAGATATCTGTGGGCCCCTCAATGAGTTAGACTGAAGAGAAATGCATGGCCATGCTAGAATGTATTGATAAAGAATTATCAATATTAGATAAAAAGTTATCGGCATCAGTCTACTTAGGATTGAGAAATAATAGGGTTGAACTATATAAGGATGGCATAAACCATGCCTTATGTTCAATCAAGATATCGCGTGACAAAAGGACTATAATACACGTTGTGCATTAGGTTGTGTTAGATTATCGGCCTTCACACAACTTGGGTAGTTATAATGTCTTGCTAGAGGCCACTTATGACTTGAGGGCTAAAATGGGAATTTTAGACCCACTGCCAATGTTATGTGAACCTACAGGGTCCCACACTTAGAACAGGCCTAAAGTATGCATGGGTTAATTAATCCAATATAATATCTCTAGAAGAATAAATAAATGAATATATATATATATATATATATATATATATATTTATTTATTTATTTCTTAATATTTTTAAGATAAGAGTTATTTAAATAAATTGGAAATAATTCTAATTTGGAATTAGAATTAAAATAGAAAAAGGAAGTCTAGTCTTACAAAAATTATTTTGGTAAGTAAGTGGTTTAAGAAACCCTAGATGGGATGTCTATATATACATCTCTTTCTCTAGGGTTTTGCAAAGCCTCTTCTCCTTCTCCTTCTTCCTTCCTTCACTTCTTTTGAGAAAAGAAATACACATAGAGATAAAAAATAAAAAGTGAGACTTCAAAGGTGCTAGCACACCATCATTGCTTTAGTTTACTTGTTCATGTGGATACCGGTAGAGGGCGTGGCTTTATTGGGGATGTCCTAATCTGATAAGACCTGTACGAAAAGCTCGAGGTAGGGTGTCACCGGAGTGAACCCGCCCTCTCTTCCTTCCAACTATGTTTCCATAAGATCGTTTTGGTGAGTATTTGGAATTCTCTTTCAATCGATTTAATCGAATTACATTGATCCTATAAGGGTTTCTTAATTAAAATTTTTAATTTTTGCTACGTGTATGAATCAAGGAAACCCAACTGGATGGTAATCTTAAATTAAAGAATGTATTGATAGTTCCTGAAATTAAGAAAAATCTCTTATCAATCAATCAACTGACTCAAAATAATGCATATAATATTATATTTTTAGCTAATAATTTTAACCTTGAGGATTTATAGGAAAAAGTGATGGCTAAAGGCATCAAGAAAGGTGGTCTATATGCTTTGGAAGAACTTAGAAATTTTTCTCTCTGCTATTTCCCATACTGCTACTTCACATACTGCTTCTACTACCATTTGGCATCATCGTTTAGGTTATGCAAATTCTAGTGTTTTATAATTTTTACAAAATAAAGAATTCATTAGTATTTCAAATTGGAAAAAATTAGGGAACCACTTGTGCTTTTGTCAAATAGGAAAAAGCTGCAAACTCCCTTTTAATCCATCCATGAGCATTTCTAAATATCCCTTTGAAAAATTATATTGTGACTTATGGGAACCAACCCCTTTTTCTTCTTGCCAAAACTTTAAGTATTATGCAATCATAATTAATGGTTTTTAAAGATATTCTTGGATAATTCCATTAACAAGAAAATATGATTTCTTTGAACAATTTCTTAAATTACAAAAACTCATTGAAAACTGATTTAATAAGAAAATTAAAATTATTCAAAGTGATGGAGGTCGTGAATTCACT
The DNA here is from genome assembly GCA_949634005.1 of Mallotus japonicus. NCBI lineage: Eukaryota > Viridiplantae > Streptophyta > Magnoliopsida > Malpighiales > Euphorbiaceae > Mallotus > Mallotus japonicus. The sequence goes on from CATIWK010522022.1 coordinate 8,941, forward strand.
TCAACTAATTTTAAAAACCATCTTCAACAATGTGGAAATAGTTACCAAATTTTATGTCCTAACACCCTTGAGCAAAATGGTGTTGCCGAAAGGAAACACCGCCACATTATTGAGATTGGCTTAACCTTGTTATTTCAGTCAACACTTCCTATGAAATATTGGTTGATGCATTTCTTACATCAGTTTTTACAATTAATAGATTGCCATCAAATAAATTAAAAATGGAATCACCATTTTTAAAACTCTTTGGTACTTACCCGAATTATGATAGTTTGAGAAGTTTTGGATGCAAGTGTTATCCTTATCTTTGCCATTATAGGAAAGATAAGTTCTCAAAGAAAACCTATCAATGTGTTTTCATAGGGTACAACTCCATGCATAAAGGGTACAAATGCCTTGATCTGGTATCCAATCGAGTTTATATCTCTCAAAATGTGGTGTTTGATGAGAGCAAATTCCTATTTGATAAAGCATCAACCGAAGTCATTACAACTACTCCTAAACTTGTTACCTATATCTATCAAGAAGCTTAGATTCAAAAAGGGATATCACAAACCTCCTCTGATTTAGAGCTAAAGGAACAACAACTCACTAGTAGGCCAATTCATTTTGACAATGAGATAAAAAACCAGTCTGATAATCTCAAGTCTGACAGTCTCCATGAAGTTCCTGCTGAGCACACTAGTCAAACTGAGACAGAAACCCAATCTAAAAACATACAAGAAGTTATTGAATACATTGGTCAAACAGAGGTAGAAAACTAGTCTTGCAACCGTCAGTCTAACAATCTCCAAGAAGTTACTGCTGAACACATTGATCAAACTAAGACAGCAAACCATCCTGGCAGTCTCTAATCTCATAATCTTCAAGAAGTTGCTGCTGAACACATTGGTCAAACTGAGGTAGAAAACCAATCTATCACTCTCCAATTTGGTCATTCACAAGAAGCTCATCCACCATTAGACCAACTCATGACTCCTCCACAAATTGAGAAAGATGAATTAATTCAATATCCCTCTTCTTTTAGGTAATCAATTTAAAATATATCTAATAACTTAAGCATTGACTTACATATTCCTCTTTCAGGTACAACAAATGAGCAAGGGCATACAATGATAACAAGATGTTAACTAGCTCTAAATTTGAAACGTGATCCTCAGTTAGCTCTTAAAACTCAAAGGATAAAAGATAGATGATGCCTTATAGCTCTCATATGTACCATTGATAAGCAGAACCAACTGCATGGAAGAAAGCAGTATCAATGCCACATTGGTGAAAGGCAATAGAGGAGGAAATCTTGGCACTTAACTCAAACCAAACCTGGTCTCTTATCCCACGACCAGCTCATGCAAATGTTATAGGTTCCAAATGGATATTCAAGACTAAGCTAAATAATGATTGTACCTTGGATCGATATAAAGCGCGCTTAGTAGCACAAGGCTACAACCAAGTTCAAGGCATTGACTACAATGAGACCTTTAGTCCCATAGGCAAAGTTACCATCATACGTCTTGTTCTTGCACTTGTGGTCACTTCCTAATGGACATTGAGACAACTTGACGTCAAAAATGCTTTCCTTGATGGAGATTTAAGTGAAACAATCTTTATGGAACAACCTCTTGGCTTCATGGATTCTCAATTGCCCCATTTTGTGTGCAAATTACACGAATCCATATATGGACTCAAACAAGCTCCACGAGCTTGGTTTGATAAATTATCAAAATTTTTAATTCATTTTCGTTTTCTATATAGTAATGTTGATTCTTCCTTATTTATTTTTTGTAACAAATCAATTTTAGTCATTATGCTAATTTATGTTGATGACATTGTGGTCACAGGGAATAATGATTAATTTATACAGCAGCTCATTGATGCATTAAGACGGGAATTTGCCATCAAAGATTTGGGATGCCTTCATTACTTCTTAGGCCTTGAAGTACAATACACATATACTGGTCTCATCCTTTCTCAAGGAAAATATGCAAAAGACATAGTGGCTAAAGCCGATCTGGAGGCAAGCTTACATTTTAATACACCTATGGCATTAAAAAGCTCAATCCATTGACAAAGACAATATGAGTTTTGATGCCAAAACTTATCCTAGCCTTGCTGGAGCACTCTTATACCTCACTCACACTCGGCCAAACATTATTCATGCGATTCACAAGGTGTGTCAAAAGGTTCAACAACCAAAAATTAGAGATTATAAAGCAATCAAGCGTATTATTCGATATATCAAAGGTACAATAAATTTCTGGTTTTACTTCATTCAACAAAGTTCTTAGTGCCTCTATGGTTTTTGCAACGCTAACTAGGCAAGATGTCCTTTGACATGACAGAGCATATATGGTTATTGTGTATACCTTGGAAGTAATTGTATCTCATGGTCATCTAAAAAGCAACCCACAGTTTCAAAGTCCAATTCCGAAGCGGAATACCACATTATGGTAGTTGCCGCAGTAGAGCTTACATGGATTACTTTTCTTCTAAGAGATCTTAGAATTAGTCCACAACAGCCACCTCAATTGTTTTAAGATAATCTTAGTGCCTTGTACATGACAGTTAATCCAGTATTTCATCCCAGGTCTAAATATATTGCTATGATTATCATTTTGTTTGCGAGAAAGTTGCTCTTGGCAATCTAGTTACGAGATTTGTCTGGTCACCTCAGCAAATAACTGATATTTTTACAAAACCTTTACTAAAGGTCTCATTTCAGAATTTGAGGAACAAGCTTGGAGTTCATTCCATCATTACCTCTAACTTGAAAAAGGGTATAGAATCAAACAATCAATCTAGCAGCATCCAGTACGGCAACCGCAATATGTCCCACGTCTGATTCAAACTCAAATTACAACAGCTCAAACTACAACAGCTCCTTCCTTAAATATCTCTAACGACTAGTGAATATTTGTGCCTTGATTTGTGAATATTTTCTTTATTATTGGGTTGTAATTTTGGTTACCATTTGTAACCAAAATCCCCCTTTATTTCCTCTTTTGTTTCTTTTATTCATATTTTATCTCTTGTGTGTATTTATATATATAAGAGAGGATTCTTCTTTATTTTAATTAAGGGAATGAAAAATATAATTCTTCTCTACTATTTTTTTTTGATATATATATATATACTTCAAGCCTTAGTTTGAAGTTGTTTTTTTAATAATAAAACTAGCCAATTTCATTTAACCCAAGTGCCCATAGGCATCAGAGTACAAGATAGCAACTAAGTTGGCTGGAAGATGAAAAATCCATGAAGGACAATTAAACAAAATATTAGGATGTTTTACAATCTAATATGTTACCTTATTAGCCTCCTTTTTAATTGATTTAAACCTAAACTAAGGCTCATCACTAGGCATTACCATAATATCTTGAACAGTAACCTTAATCTCCAAAGGAATGCCTTTACTTGGATCAACAATTGCATCAATTAGTAGCCTGGAATCTGATTCAAAGATTGCCCTTTGAACTCCTTTAGCCTTTACTAAAGCCACATATGCCGCCATTTCCATAGCTTATACTCATAAAGTTGAAATTGTCAATCGAGCAAACCAGTAATGTTTCCTAACCTTGTTGGCATAATCCCTAGCTAAAGCCACTGTGGATGCTTTTTTGGACTCTAGCCTGAGACCTGCATCACTATTAAATTTGAACTAGCCTTGGGGAGGAGCACTCCATACATTTTGCTACCATATGCAGCTGAGGAAGATCTACTTCCATTGATTGAATTAGGAATGCTTTATTGTTGTAACTAGGACTTAACGACACTCGAGACAATATGTTGGGGATCCACATTTGCACATGCAAAAATATATACTCTTCTAAATTTGCCAGCAAATTAATATAATTAGATCAAGCATTTTGTCATCCTTCTAACTCTTCAGGCTATCATAATTTGCCATCCCCTATTAATGGTACATGAAAAATTCGGCCTATCATGAACTGACATGTGGCACATTGGCCATCGACTAAGCTGACATGTTATTAATCTTCTCCAAGCTGTGACCTTTAACTTTTCCATTATGGCCATACACTACTAGGAACATATTACTATACTGGCTAAAGACATACTAGAAATGCACCTCTGCCATTCATTTAATGTGGCTGACAGCACTACATTCCAGGTCAGATGCACCCCATTCCTGTCTCTGACCACTCTGATGCTTATGACGTACTACAGTAATGACCAAAATGCAGCCAACCACCACTTCACACCTCATTAACCCTTTAAGGTACAAAAGCACCACTATTCTTCTTTATCTTCTCTTTTTTCTTCTCCTTCTTCTTATTCTCCAATTCTTTGTGTTGGTTACCGCAAGAGCATGAGTTGAACAAGTAATAAAGTAGTGAGTTGAGTATCGTCTCCATAGGGATTGGGGTCTAAACACCTATCAATCTTAATTGTGTATGTTTAGAGCTATCAATGATGGTTGGTTAAAGCAAGTAAATAAACAAATTAACATATAAAATAAAAGAATGTAAATGAGGCTATGATTAATCAAAATGATAAGGAAATAAAGAATATTGAAGGCATGTTGTTGGGAGAATTGGCATACCACACTATCATGAAGCTAAATAGAATATTAGCCTAATTTCTAATGCACACCTTAAGTTTTCTAAAACCGAATTAACAATCACTCTCTGTTAGGCGTTCCGCAAGTGTACGGATCGAACAAATAGTATATGATAAGTAGAGTTATCGTCTCACAGGGAGGAATTAAATTCTAGCACTAAGTGTTATTGTTATTCTTATGAGCTAATAAGTTAATGACTTGAAAGTGAATTAAACTACTAATCGAATAAGCATAATAATGATAATAAAAACAAATAAATGAATAAAACGAACAATATTTGGAAAAACAGAGCCCGGAGATCGCTTCACACAGGACTATCTTGACTTAGAGGACTATATTAACCAAGTTATCAATTTAAGTTAAGGGTAGAATGTTCT
>CATIWK010522068.1:0-16818 GCA_949634005.1 Mallotus japonicus
AATAAAAAATAAACCATACAAACACTTATGAAAATAATAAATAAAAACATACTAATTTTAGGTCATTAGCTTGACCATGCCCTTGTGATTCAATGTGTCAAGTGAATGAGGAGGATGACCATCCCTCATCCCTGATGTTGACAAATGCTTAATGCTCTTCCCTTCCATCATTTATTGAGTCAAGCTTCATTTTATCCTTTAAGGAAACATAATTCTTAGGGATATACACTATTCTAATCACTTGCTTAGCGTTCCTCTTTAGATTTGCTTTTGATTTGGCTTTCTTCACCTTGTTTTGAACTTTAGAAATCAAAGGATTTTGATTTAAAATAGGTTGCTGCTTCTTTGATTTCCTTATTTACCATCTTTCCTTCTTCATTATGATCATCATTCTTTATGTCCTTAATAAGCCTATTCCTCACAAATTCCACTTTCTCTTCTCTAACTTTCAGAGTGCTCTTTCCCTCATATACATCAATCATAACCCTTCCAGTCTTGAGAAAAGGTCTCCCTAGAATCAGGGGATAATGCATATCTTACTTAAAGTCTAGAATCACAAAGTCTACTGAAAATACAAACTTATCAAATCGTACAAGTACATCTTCAACCACTCCATATGGCTTTTTGATTTATCATCATATACATCAATCACAGTCCTTCCAGTGTTGAGAAAAGGTCTCCCTAGAATCAAGGGACAATGCTTGTCTTGTTCAAAGTCTAGAATCATAAAGTCTATCGAAAATACAAACTCATCAACTCATACAAGCACATCTTCAACCACTCCATATGGCTTTTTGATTGAATGATCAGCAAGTTAAAGGGTCATATTGGTGCTGATTACATCTCCAAGATTCAATTCCCTAAAAAGAGAAAGAGGCATAAGATTAATGCTAGCTCCTAAATCATACAAACATTTAGGAAATTCTTTAGAATCAAGAGTGCAAGGAATTATAAAACTTCCTGGATCTTTAAGCTTGACTGGAATTTTTCTTAAAATAATAGAGCTATAAGTCTCCGTTAGAGGCACTGTGATCATCGTCTGGAGGATTATGATCATGATAGGATCTGTGAGCTTATAGCATCGGGGCACATAGGCTAATGGCGACTATCTACTGGATTTCCGTTTGTTATTGTTTATTAGAGGGTCTGCCTGATTAGGCCACATAGATTTGGAGTCGCCACCCTACTTGAATCGGGAAGAAGTGAAAAACTCACTTCCATAACCAGAGAATCCGGGTTTAGGGGGTAGGAGTTACTTATCTTGTTTCTTATTATACATGTTACTTATTTATTCACTACTTCACCTAATTTCAGTTTTATGATGCATTATTACCACATATAAGCATTGGTCAGTTTAAATAAAGTGCGGGATAATTGGATTTGACGACCATACATCACACAAAACAAATAAACAAGCAAGCATCCACCAAGCAAATGATGATCATGTAAGCAAGTAAGCATATAGCACACAAGCATGCAAGAGATAATAGAATAAGCAAGCAAATAAGAAAAATGAAAACAGGGAAAGGGATTAAGAGAAAAAGGTTATTCTAATAAATACATCGAAAATAAAAATAAATTGGGGAATTGAGATTAAGGATTACATTGCCTTAGAAAAGCCTATTCTATTAATTACATCAAAATAATAAAAGGAAATAAAAATCCTATTCTAATAAACCTACAAAATAAAGGTTAGCTTTCATACACATGCAAGCACACATCACATATAAGACAATTTAATATATTCCATTCATTCACAATTGAAATAATAAATAAAAGGAATAATTAAACACATAAGCAAATAAGGATGCTAGTGTATGCATGACGCAAGATTTTGGAATTTGGATACTTTAATGTGAAGTCATCACTTTTATTATGTAAAAGGGAATTTTTATGATAGAATAAATATAAAGAAATTTAAAATGGAAAAGTACAAAAAAAAATAATTAAAGTGATAAAGATATCATTCTCACCATAAAAATATTACCTTTATGACGAAAATAATAAATTCACCAAAAAAAGGTAATAAAATGACAAGGATAATAAATATTCAATAAAAATAATAGGGTTAATTGCAAAAAAAATTCATGACTTTTAGTGGTTTTTGCAATTTTAACCAAACATTTCAATTTTGGCAAAATAAAACTCCAATTTACAATCTTTGGCAATTCGAATCACCGAGCACAATTCTGGTTAACTTCTGCTTGTCTGTCAGGCCACTGTTGGGTTAACCAACACACAACAAACTCTAGTGGAAGGTCCAGTGTGGAAGGTAGACCCAACAATGGCCTGACAGGTAGGCAGAAGTTAACCGAAATTGTGATCGGTGATTCAAATTGCCAAAGATTGTAAATTGGTGTTTTATTTTGCCAAAATTGAAATATTTGGTTAAAATTGTAAAAACCAGTAAAAGTCATGATTTTTTTTACAATTAACCCAAAATAATAATAAGGCAAATGGAATAATAAAAGAGGTGATAAAAATATTATTTTCACCATAAAGATGGAAGCTTTATGATAAGAATAATAAATTCATCAAAAGGAATAATAAAAATAATAAAATGCAATTAACATAATAAAAATAATAAAATGCAGAATTTAAAATGGTTAAAAAGGTAAGGATATCATTTCCACCATAAAAATATCTCCTTTATGATAAAAATGACAACTTTACCCCTAAAAGGCATAAAGGCAATAAAAATCACAAAAATGCAATAAAAATAATAAAAATACAGCAATATTAATAAAAATATAAAAATAAAAATGTTAAGATAGTAAAAGTGACATTTTTATCATAAAAATGGAGACTTTATGATAAAAAGGCCAAATCTACCATAAAATGCATAAATGCAATAAAAATTGCAAAAATACCAAGAAATAATAAAAATACAGAAATAAACATAAATAAAATGGAAATACAAAAATAAAAATATTAAAATGGTAAATGAGACATTTTTACCATAAAAATGGAGACTTTATGATAAAAAAGGTAATGTTTACCATAAAAGGCATAAATGCAATAAAAATTGTAAAAATACCAAGAAATGATAAAAATACAAAAATAAACATGTAAATAAATTAAAAATACAGAAATAAAAGTATTAAAATGGTAAAGGAGGCATTTTTACCATAAAAATGGAGATTTTATGATAAAAAATGTCATTTTTACCATAAAGCATAAATACTGCAAAAATTGATAAAAATATAATAAAAATGAGAAAAAATACAAAAATAATAAGAATAAATAAAAATATTGCAGAAATTAAAATAAAATAAAATGGTGCAAAAATGATAATAAAAATGCTAACTTTACACTAAAATACCCATTTTTACATAAATGGAGAAAAAATGCAAAATGATGGAAAAATGCAAAATGAATGCAAACACTCCTGGATCCAACCTGAACTTCCTTCTCCTTCTACATATCTTATTCACAAACTTTAAATCACCATAAAAATCACAACTTTATCACAAATAATAAATATTTACAATAAAATGAATAAAAATGCAAAAATGATGAAAAATGATAAAAAAAAAAGATGGAGAAGATGATAAAAATGATGTTTTTAATTAGAAAATGGTTGGGAGATCCTCAGAGGGACCGGATGATTACCCTTGATGCGTGCTTTGACGAAGAAGTGGCTTGGTTTGGATTTATGGATCTAAATCCTAAAAGAAAATGATTTTTTGGTTTAAGTGTTTAAGAGAAAATGGGTCTCCAAGTGCTTTAGGAGAGGGAAAAAGAGCTAAAAATCGTGTCTGTCTCAGGAAAAGTGCCTCCCTCCTCGAAATGAGGAGAAAAAATATTTTTTTATATGTGGGTTAGGATGACCCATGAGTGTGGGTCAACGACCCACGAGTGTGGCTAAATGGCGACTATCTACTGGATTTTTGTTTTGTTATTGTTTATTGGAGGGTCTGCCTGATTAGGCCACATAGATTGGAGTCGCCACCCGACTTGATTCTGTTCCCTTTGATGCTAGCTTGCACCGGATATCTCCCGACTATCTTGATTACGTTGAGCGGCTATTGGGTATAGTCCCAGACATGAAGGGGACCCATACCATCAAAATTGACTCTATCAAGAGTCACTACACCTGGGAGAGAGTGGAGGCTGCTACTACTCCTCGAGCAGTGGATCAGGTAGTGCAACCATTCTTGGTGTATCTACTAGGCACTACTCTCTTTGTAGATACGGCTAGCTCGATAGATATGATCTTCCTGGCACCTCTGAGAGATCTAGATTTAGTGGCCATGTACAATTGGGGGAGCTGTGCTTTGGCTTATCTGTACCGAAGCATGGATGAGACTGTTCGAGGAGCCAGGTGTTTCTGCAGCTTCTGGCATGCTGTTTTGGTACTTTTCTTTTACTCTTTTCCTTTATTCGAATCCGACTCAAACATTATGATTATGATTTATTGACCATTTTTCTTTGTTATACAGGATTGGGCTCTGGAGTTGGAGTTGGTCACCAGACTAGTCAATGTCCATGACATCCCTTTCCCAGCTATGGTGAGGTGGGGTGATAGCCACGCATGGAGGAGGCCCATTGCTTGGGTGCAGGTTCATCGTGAGAGACTGAACACGCTGACACATGACGAGGTGTGGTACCTGCAACATAATTACAATTAGTAATATGAATGTTAATTGAATTAATCTCACTTACCTGTGTGCTTTTACAACTATGCCCGGATCTGTGGGGTCCTCAGACTGGATGGACACCTGCTATAATTCGCTCTATCCCCCTATCCCGGAGGAGAGTATTACTTTAGGGACCCGATTGTAGAGTCTGGTACCTCGGTGAGCGGATTCGAGGTTGGTGTGGGGGTGCTCGGGCTAGACGACCACCTCTTCCTCCTCCTTATGAGATCTTTTAGGGACATCTGTTGGAGGGAGATGATCTAAATCGTGTAGTCGAGGGAGAGGATGTGGATGACTATTGTGAAAGGAGGAAGTCTCGCTATATGGACTTCGTGAGGACTCATCTCCTGCAGAGAGTTCCTCTTCTAGGGTCTACTTCTCAGGTAAACAATTCCACCAGGCATTTGACTTTACACTTTCATTTTCAAATATCACTTTTTTGATTTCATTTGTCTTTCTCAGGCTCCACTCAGGGCACCAGCTGTTAGACCCAGACCTATTACACAGGAGAGGCCATCCCAGCATCCTCGTATCATGCCTCATCACGAGGGTACCTCGACTGGGCCACCACCTACTGTTGATGCCCCTAGCTCTAGTTCTAGCTCACAGGTGATTGTTGGCATGCTCGCTGCTCCTCCAAATCTGATGATCCGATGCTGGTTGCCTTCAAGGGAGTTGTCTCATCAGTTCGTGACACCGAACATGACCATTGAGCCTGTGTTCTTCCCAAAGACCTTTACACATGTAAGTTTCTCCCTTTCTCAATATGTTTTCACATTTAGCTTAACACAGGGTTAATTCTAACAATTAGTGACTACAGGTACCCCGTTAGCAGGCATAGTACATGTATAAAATGATTGTGGCTCAGCGAGACTTCGTGGTGAGCACGACCAAGCTGTGGAAGGTAATATACATCATCTATTTCTACATGTATGCGTGCCTTCATGATCTCTTACCTTTTATTGTATTTTGATAGGATGAGCTCGAGGCTAGTCAGGCTAGGGTGGTGACACTTGAGCATCAGCTGGCTGCCCTCCATGTCGAGGATGAAGATAAGACTAGCAGTGAGGAGGAGGGCACTGAGCCTGCCGGGGAGGAGGAGACTGTTGCTCCTGCTGGGGATGATAGCGGAGGGGACGGAGATGACTTTGGAGATGATCGCACTGATGAGGAGGAGGAGGAAGAGTCTGAGGATGACAAGTAGATGTTCATCTTAGATTCCTTTAGCTAGGCCTATATGCTCTTGAACTGTTTTTGAACTGCTATCATTTTGATCAAACAAAATATTTGCTTTGGCTTTTAATTTTTATTTTGCACTGAATGATGATAGTATAACATTTTCCATCCATTCTTTAACCAATTAAGGTATTTTATTCATAAAAATTTGCTGTTTTTGATAGTTGAATCTTGCACACATAACACATATTCCTTTACAAAAGTACAAACCGGTATATCCCCAGCTGTTGGAGAGGTGTCGCCTCTTTGTGAAGAGGCGATATGGAATCGCCTCTACACATAGAGGCATCGCCTGATCGTTAAGGTGATCGCCTCTCAGGCAGCTGTCTGCAGCTATAAAATCCCTAAATCCCTTCTCTCAAATCCTTAACTTTCTCATCCTTGAATTCTCTCTCCATTTTCCTTTCTGAACTATAACCTAACCCTTCAATATGACCGAAAGAGAAACAACTACAACCGACACTGAAAAGCTTGAACGGTGAATCTTGGGCAAAGTTAGAACCATTTCATCTAACCGTCTTCCAATCCATACATGCTAGGAAGATCAATTTCCAATTCATGCACATTCTTGCTCAGTTTTGAGATCCTTAGAAACACGTCTTCCGGTTTAACACAGTGGAATTATGCCCCATGCCAGAGGAATTCGAAGCTATCTTAGGTTCCCAGATGGATTCTGCTTGCCAAATCACAATTCCTTCGGTTGAAACTCCAGATTTACGTTCCATTCAATACCAGATGGCTCGATTGTTCAACTTTTCACCTCAGTCTTCACTTCGTCACATTTTTGGCAATGAAGTTCTGATAAGTTCTCTGCTCGAAGTGATTGTGAGTATGGATAGTAATGAGGTTTACTGGCCTCAGATGATTGTTCTCTACCTATATACTCAGTTCCTACTAGTTTCTCCTTCTGGCAACTGTGAATCCAAGATTCTACAAGTTCTAGATCAAATAGAATCAGGCCTCAACCCTTTTCCTCTTATCTTAGCTGAAACCATTGTTGGATTAGACAACTTTGCTGAAACTAGACGATTCTTTGGAAGTCCTCTGCTGCTGAAGGTTTGTTCTCTCTTCACCTTCCATTAACTGCTTTTCCTATCATTTTTACATTCTACATCCATGATCTGCACAAGCATGGTTTCATGAGAAGCTGAGGTTGCTCGAGCCTCCCAGAGATATTGCGCATTATAAAGCCAAACACTGTGGCACTCGCAGACTTCATCAGATTTTGAAAGATATTCAGGGCTGGTTTTCCACTTTCCTTGATACTCTAATTCAGTGGATGTGCCCGTGGTGGAGATTGCAGCATATTACTATTCGAAGCTATACCTACTGCGTTCCCGCAGTTGGCCTGCATTTTGTAACTTTTTACAATCTTACATGATTTTGTAGGCAATACAGACTGAAACAACTGATTCCAGAGCTCGTGCATGAGTTTGAACTAGGGCCTCTCATTTAGAACTTTCTGGATAACTTGGCTACGACTTAGCCTTAGAGGATTATTCAAAGGAACATCGACTACAACGAAGATCAGTCCACTGACGACCAGTATAAAGCATGGGTTCAATTGCAACAAGTAGGAAAGGATGAATTTATAATAAATAGAAGGACAAGGTTATTGCAAGCATCGAGTGCTCGGGGTGTTCAAAAGAAAAGAAGACAGAATTAGCTTATGTAATTTAGTCTTTATTGCTTTTTGTCGAATGGAATTTCCTTTTTAGTTAAGCAGCGTGTAATAAAAATTTAATGCAATGTTCAACAATAATAAAGACAATCCATTCCATTTAAATTAAGCACAAAGCAAGTATACATTTTTGCTTCTTATATATCTCCTGTCGTTAGTTGGCTCGCCCTTGCAAGTTTTCCAACTAACTATTTTTCACTCTCCTTCTCCTTTTACACGTCCTTAACTTTTGCCTGGACTGCCTCTTTTAAGGTTTTCAATCCAGTAGGACTTTTTAATTTTTCATTTTTCTAGTCTCTAACTTTTGCCTAGACAGCCTCTTTTATGAGGTTTTCTCCCTAGCGAGACTTTACAGAAAGTATTTTTTTAGCTTGTCGAGGTTAATGGGCTCTCTGAACTTGTTCCCTTCTAGATCAGATATGATAGCAGCACCCTTGGAGAATAACTTCTTGACCAGATACAAAACTTCCCAGTTTGGCTTGAACTTTCCTCGTGGATCATTCATTATCGTTCTAGTGAGCTTTAAGACCAAATCACCCTCCTTAATCTTTCCCGGCTTAATCTTCTTGTTGTAAGCTCGAGCTATTCTCTTCTGGTATAATTGAGAGTGATACATGGCTTTCAGCCTCTTTTCACCCAACAATGTCAGCTATGCTAGCCGGCTCTCCACCCACTGATACTCAGGGATCTTTGACTCTAGAAGGACTCTCAACGACTGGATCTCGACTTCCACTGGCAATACTGCTTCACACCCATACACTAGAGAATACGGAGTAGCTCTAGTTGACGTTCTAGTAGTGGTTCTATATCCCCATAAAGCGAATTGCAGGTAGTATGCCCAATTCTTATAATTCTCTAGTGTTTTAGGCAAAATCCTCTTTACATTCTTGTTCGCAGTTTCTACGGCCCCATTAGCTTGAGGTCGATACGGAGAAGACTTACGATGCTCAATTTTGTACTCCCTCAACAAAGTTACTGTCTCAGCTCTAAATTGAACACCATTATCACTAACAACATGATGTGGCAAATTATATTCTTCTCAATGAACCTCGCCATTTGCTTTGATCCAACAGTGACATACGACTCTGCTTCAACCTATTTGGAGAAATAATCAATGGCCACTATGATGTAACGGTGACCATTAGATGCTTTTGGCCTCACTTCTCTAATAATATCAATTCCCCAAGCTGCAAACGGCCAAGGAGAAGTCAACCCCTGAAGTTCCATAGAAGGAAGATGGCTCACATCACCATATGCTTGACAGTTATGGCATTTCTTCACAAATCTCACGTAATCCGTTTCCATTGTTAACTAAAAATAGCCTTGACACGCTATCTTCTTGGCTAATATTGTCCCGTTCATATGCGGACCACATACCCCTTCATAGATCGTTTCCATAAGCTTCTGAGCTTCCTCCTTATCCACACACCTCAAATGTACTCCTGTCGGTGCCCTCGTATATAGCATTCCATCATGGCTGATGAATTGTCGAGACAACATCTTGAGAGACATCCTATCTTTCCTATCAGCGTCTTTGGGAAATTGCCCCGACTCTAAGTACTGCTGTAAATTGTAAAACCACAGCTTCTCTGTAGAGTCAACTAGCATCACCTTTATTTCTTTATAATAAGGAATTTTGGATTGGACGGGGATAAGAGGTTTGATGACTGTCTATTTTTCTCCTTCCCATATAGAAGCTAGAGTAGCTAGAGCATCCACCATCTGATTCTCTTCTCGCAGTAGATGCGTAAATCTGCACTGGGTGAAAGATAAAAGAATTGTAGCTGAATAATCCCAGTACAGTTTGAGCTTATCCTCTCTTACCTCCCACTGACCTGAGATCTGTTTCACTACCAGCATAGAATCCCCGTATATTATGATTTCTTCTACCCCTACACTTCTGAGTGCTTCCAGACCATAGATGCAAGCTTCATACTCGGCTTGATTATTGGTAGCTTCGAATTCTAATCTTTTCACCATTGGGATCATCTCTCCTTATGGTGAGATCAAAATTACACCGATACCAGCTCCTTTACTGTTGACAGCTCTATCAAAGTACATTGTCCATGTCTGGATTTCTATTGCCCCTAGATGCTCATTTTGAAACTCTAATTCCCATTCATGTTCATCATCGATTGGATTCTGAGCTAGAAAATCAGCAACAACTCTTCCTTTTATGACTTTCTTTGCCATATAGTCGATGTCAAATTCAGTGAGCAAAACTAACCACCTAGCTAACTTCCCTGTGAGGGATGGAGTTTGTTGAAGATACCTAAGAGGATCGTGCTTGGAAACTTCCTGAATCCTGTAAGTTTGGAAGTAGTGTCGAAGCGTCTTCGTTGCCTAAATCACAGCCAAAAATTTCTTCTCCACGAGACTATAGTTGGACTCGTAGGGAAGAAGTTTCTTGCTCAAATAGTACACTGCATGCTGAACCTTTCTGTTATCTTTTTGGGCCAACATTGCACCTATTGCCTCTTTTTTAATTGTCAGATAAAGGATCAATAGTTTGCCCGGCCTTGGCGGTTGTAAGACCTGTAGATTCATTAGATAATTCTTGATAGTCTCAAACCCTTGATGACACTTATCATCCCAGATGATCGACTGATTCTTTTTCAGAAGCTTAAAAATCGGCTCATAAATTATAGTCAGCTTAGCTATGAACCAACTGATGTATTGCAGTCATCCAATGAACCCTCTGACCTTCTTCTCGTTCTTCGGTAGAGGCATTTCTCAGATTTCTTTGACTTTGTCTGGATTTACCTCTATGCCTTTCTGACTGACAATGTGCCCTAGAAACTTTTTGGAAGTTACCCCAAAAATACACTTCTTCGGGTTCAGTCTGAGATTGTACTTTTTAGCTCTGGTCAGAAACTTGTCTAAGGCTTCAAAATGTCCTTCCCGTGTTGGAGACTTTACCATCATGTCATCCACGTACACTTCTATCTCCTTATAGACCATATCGTGCAACAGAGTTGTGGCCATTCTCTGATATGTAGCTCCTGCGTTCTTCAATCAGAATGATATGACTGTATAACAATAAATACCCTATTTAGTGGTGAATGAAGTTTTTAGTTTATCAATCATTGCCATCATGATCTGGTTGTACCCTGAGAAACCATCCATGAATGAATACATGGCACTAAAAGCTGTGTTGTCGACTAGAGTGTCAATATGTGGCAAAGGAAAGTCATCCTTTGGGCAAGCTTTATTCAAGTCCCTTGGGAAAGGAAAGTCATCCTGACCCTTCTGTCCTTCTTGGGAACTGGGACTATATTTGCCAACCACTAGGTGTCGTCGACTACCTCCAAGAACTTCACCTTCAACTACTTTTCAACCTCTTCTTTGATCAAGAGAGCCCATTCTGGCCTTAATCACCTCTTCTTCTGCTTTATTGGTGCGATATAAGGATATATAGGGATTGTATGCTCTACGATCTCTCTATCGATCCCTGGCATGTCCTCATTAACCCCAAGCGAATACTTTCTGCCTTTTTCTTATTGTTTCTTTCATTTTTTCTCTCTCATCAAGAGTTAAGTTAGAAGCAATAAGTATATTCTTAAGATTATCACATGTGCCTAAATTAAATGATTTGGTTTACACTGAATTAATGTCAAACATATGCATGAAATGATCATCACACACAGAATAACCATTTGGAAACACATCATACAAATAAGCAAAGTTAGACTCTATTGCATTCACTTTAAAAAAAAAAAGGTCATCATCAGAGTTAAACATGTTTGTTAAGAAAATGTCAAGATCATCATAGAAAACATCTACAATGGAGTTGAAAACAAAAGATTCAAAATTAAGTTCTTCCATTTGGTCAACAGTGGCTTTCAGCTCCGTTGCAGAGATGCCTTCCTCAAGCTCAGGAAATAGCACTAGCTCCTCGTGGCACCTTTTCAGCAGCTTCACTAGTCCTATCCAATTGTTCAGTGAAGATTTCAAAACCAGGGATCATCTTGTCAGCGATCATTAATGGCTCAAGAGCTCCCTGATATGGGTTGTAGGTGCCCTCTTTTACAAATGTTTCCCATAATGGCTTGATCACCAGCTCAGCTTTGGGCTTGTTCTTTCCTTTCTTCTTCCTCTCAGACTTAGCTCCAGCCTTGCTCCCCTCCACTGGCTTATCTATTTTAGGATATCCTCTCCCATGCTTCAAAAATATCGGTTTGGTCTCAATAAACCCTGGTGGGCCTTGCTGGTCCTTTCCTAACCCCATTCCGGGCACGAAGTTCTGATTCTTCATCATTTTCATGATTTTGGCACTCAGCTCATCTTCATAGATCATACAAACCTCGAAGCTCGGACTAAATGGGATTTCTTGGGGAGCCATTTTCAATGCAGCAATGGCAGCCTCTATTTCAGCCGAGATAGTGACCACCTTTCCCTCATGTGGGAATTTAATCTTTCGATGGATGGTAGATGGCACACCTCCCAATGGATGAAACCATGGTCTTCCCAAAAGGATAGCAAAAGTCACAGAAATATCAATTACATGGAGGTTGACCCAAACCTCTATAGATCCTGTCTTGACTAATGCCCTGAAAGTTCCCTCAACATGCCTCTTGGTATCATCGTAAGCCTTGATGACCACATCTGATGACTTCAAGTCAGCTACTGTGAGTCCCAACTTAGGCAAGATCTTTAAAGGGAACACATTGATGGTGGATCCATTATCCACCATCACACAGCAGGTTAGCTTTCCTTTGACTTCAGCTTTGATGAACAGGGGTTTGAGGTGATCTCTCCCTTCCAATGGCAAATCATCATCCGTGAACATCATAGTTCCTTGAGGACTTTCAGTCAATGAATCAACTAATTGTTCAGGGGTATGGGTTAAGGGGACCATCTTATGATCCAAAGCCATTACTAGCGCCTCTCGATGGGCTTCAGAGTGCATCAACATCTCCCAAACGCTAGCGAGAGTCTTTTATACTCTCTTGGCTTCATCAACTTCTTCAGCTTTCTTTGACCCTTCCAACTCTTCTTCTGATTTCTCCTTTGAGTCCTCTTTCTTCTCTTTAGACTCACCGGACTTAGATTCTTTCTTTTTAAGTTTCCCGACTGATTGAGCCTTTTTTCCTCCATCACTCTTCCATAAATCAATCGCTTCACCTTTTTCATCAGAGGAGCTCCAGATATCCAAGACATTCACACTGACATCCCCAGGTTCTTCCAGATTCAAGCATTCTGGTTCTGGTTTTAATGGTACAAGCGTAGCATTAACAAAGGAGTTAACAACTTACTCCTCAATCAAGCCTGTATTGATCATCAAAATGGATTGGTTAGGTGGTGGCATGTTTCGGTAATTAGGTAAGGGGTTATTTCTTGTGTTTGGCTTTTTGGTTTCAGGGTCAGTGATTTTGCTTGCATCGATCAAGTATTGGACCTCATGTTTTAAGCGAGTGCAATTGTCAGTGTCATGGCCAATGGTTTGGTGATATTTGCAATAGAATTTTAGGCTGGCATTGGGGAACGGTGGTCTTTGGGCTAAAGGTCGCAGTAGGTTGTTCTCGATTAACTTCTCCAAAACCTTGGAAAGACGCCTTCCTAGATTGGAAAATCTTCTAGGTTGCTGAGCAACATTTATTTGCACATTGCTACTTAATCTGATGCCACTGCTGGATCCAGTTCCCTCCCTTCCTGAGGATCTTCAGCTAAAAGACTTTTCTTTCCTGTGCTAAGTCAGATTCTTTCTGCACCCCAATTATGTACAGTTCTTCAAAATTTGGGATTCCCAATTCTTTTAGCTTTTTAGAGAGCGGGAGTACACATACTTCCATTGCTATCACTAACTGGTCATTCTCAGAGGGACGGTGCTTCATTTATGCTAGCTTGGCTCTCCATCTAATCAGGAAGTCAGCGAAGGGCTCATTGAACCTTTGCTTGATATTCTGTAAATCTCTCAAAGTTGCTTCCATTTGGATGTTGAGACTGTACTGTTTTACAAATGCAGCGCATAATTCCTCCCAGTCGACTTGGATACGAGGTTCCAAGGAATAATACCATCAGATCGACACTCCCTTGAGAGACAGGGGAAATTATTTGAAAATCTGCATCTTGTTCAAGCTGGTTGCTCTCATATGAGTTGCATATTGTTTGAGATGCAAATGGGGGTCTTCAACACTGGTGAACTTCTTTATATTAGGAAATCTAAATTTTCGGGGTAACAGATCATCGTCTTCACCCAAACTCAAGTCAGAATAGTTTATTGGAGCATATATTCCTTTTTCCTTCATCATCAATTACATATGGGCTATAGACTTAACAAGATCTTTAGCCCAATCTGGCTTCTCTACATTCTCTACGGCACTTGTATTCATATCTGGTCTTTCTATAGGTGCTGCCAACAAGGTCTCTTGGTCGTCTTCGATCTCCCACCTCCCCGAATTCTCACTATCTAAATCAAAAGGATGAGGTTGAGGTGCAGGCAGATTCTCTCTAGTTGAGTTCATCTCTACCATCATCTCTCGCATGATTGTTCTAGTTTGTTCGGCCATTTCTACCTTAAACTGTTATGGATCAAAACTTGCTGATACTGTATCTTTCGACATTCTAACTAGACGACCGGTGTTGGAGCGTGTCCAAGCGGATGATTAATTTGGATCTATATCTGTAATCATTCTTGATTAGAAATATGCATGGCATGTATGCATGATATGCAGGGACTTACTGGTGCTAAAAAGGATAGATAAACATTCTATTTGCACATAACACATAATAAAGGATAGAACTCTGCAAACGGCGTCTCCACCCTTATTTCTTTTACACACGCATTCAATGGTGAGTTCCTTTTCCTAGGATTGTTGGTCTGGTTTTAATTATCAACAGGGGATAACAAAACCGACGTATACAAGAAAGCTCTCTGAACGCACAAACAAGTAGTAATTCCTTTAAATAAAGCCCAAGTCCATTTCAATGGGACACATTGGTCATGAAAGGCCCAAGTTTTGACAAAGTCTAATTGCAAATAGGCTATACTAGGCATGAAAGGCCCAATTTTTGAAATAGTTTATTTACAAATGGGCTTAGGCTTTATTACAAGGATTACTAAACGGCATAAATCACATGCATTTGGAAAAAACTTAGTGGAAATTGCTAAGTCAATTGCATGAGCTGAGTCAAGGGTAAAACGCTACGGCTCCCACAGCTATATACCTCCATTACGTCTCCCCACTCAAGGGTCCGTGTGATGTGGATAAGTACGTGCTATGAGTGGTAATAGGCGATATTCCACCATCAGGTTTGAATGAAATATAAGGAGCAAAGTATGGACTACTACCGGTTTATTTAGGGACTGATGTGCTCATTATGTGAAAAATGTGTAGTGAATGTAGTAATATACAAAGGAAATATTTTAATAACCAAGGATGATTATTTACAAAACACTGGAATCAGTTTCTCTATCCCCAGTGGAGTCGCCACTGTAGGCGGCGGGGTTTAGCGCCCGCCCAAGTGTTGGCAACCACGGCACTGTGTGAGCTCAAGGCCCACTAAGAAATACAAAATGGGCTTTGGAACCCAAATTGGAGATGGAGTCGCCACCCAGATAAAAGCCAGGACACACTTATAGCAACTGGATTCCACGGAGGTTCCCATAAGCCGACATTAGAGATCGGGTTTGGAAACTGGGTATAGGCTTCGAATGCCCACCCAACCTTGCAGTTGGCGTCCGTTTGTGTTTTATACTTTATTACCTTTGATTATTAAATTATTTCCTTATAAACGTGGATTGCAATCGATTCCAATTTCATATTGTTACCAATTTTGCACATTAATCGTGTTTGTATGCTTTTTACCTTGGCATTTAAACAAATAATGAGAATAAATATTACAACCATTCATTCCAAATAAATGGGATAGGGGATTAGGGATTACAATGATTTGCACAATTATTACAATAATCCACCAAAATGAAACCTCTCAAGAACTAATTAAATTACTAATTATATAGTGATTAGGAAATCACCAAAACCTACAACAAATACGGTTAGTTCATCTCAAAATAAACAGTGTATTCACAAAAGAAATTAATTCAAATTCATAAAATAGGCATGAATATTCACTTAATCATGGATTCATCACTCAACCAAATTTATAAAATGTAACTATTACATGCAATATTGAATATATAAAGCCATATATGCATATCATATACAGGAAATATACCAAAAATATACTAAAACAGAGCAAAGTCGTGCCGGTCTCTGGTTAGGAGGTGATCGCCTCTACAAAGAGACGATTGCCTCTACGTGAAGAGGCGCCGCCTCTTCAACAATATACAATAACACAAAGCTACATATTTCTTAAATACTAAGCAACTCAAACATTCATACAAATCAACGTAAACTAGGAACTCAAAACTCAATAATTCATATATTCAGGCCTTAGATTCAATCTCAAGAATTAACACAAAAAATGAGTATAAAATGAAGAAATGAAATTTTAAGTAAAACAATGAACTCAAAGCTTGAAATAAGGAATTCTCACTGATTGAAACACATTTAATACTCCTAACTCAGCCCTAAGAGTTTGGTTTGATGGTTGGAATGCAAAAAGACCTTCTTCTTTCCCAAGAGAATGGATGCTTAAGCTTTAAAATCCCCTTCTTCTTCCTTTTCTCCTTCTTTCCTTTTAGTTTTCTCTTATTTTTTCCAAGAAAGTTTTTTTTTCTTCTTCCTTCCCCCCCCCCCCTTTTTTTTTGAATAATTCCTCCTCTCCTAAAATATCAGCCAAAAACCTCTCTTAACCCCTAAACTCTCTCTCTCTCCTCTCATTTCCCAAAACTAAGGCTCAATCTTCACCTTTCATTTTTCATCACTGTTTTTCTCTTTTTCTCATCATTTCATGCCCCAAAAGTCTCTCCTCCTAGTTCAAGGCTGCAGAATAGAGATAAAGGTCGATTTTTGTGTTAAATGCAGCAATAAATATCATTTATTACTGCAGGGGACAGGTGTGAAGAGACGACGCCTCTCACAGACGTCCATGGTGAAGAGGCGCCGCCTCTTCATTGAGGAGATCGCCTCTTCACCCAGGCTTGGCCTAGAAAGGTTTGGGCTTGGGCTTGAAGGCGTTAGGCTTAGTGTTTTGGGTCTTAGGCTAGGTATTTTAGGCCTGGTTTCGAGGTTTTGGGCTCTCGAATCCATTCTAGAGAAGGTATCGGGTTCTCTTGCATTCAAAATTCTGACTATCTTATCACCGAGTTTTTGTTGCGGGCCGATGAAACCGAGGGTGTCCACAAATAATTCAAAA
>CATIWK010522120.1:0-18907 GCA_949634005.1 Mallotus japonicus
TTAAATAAAACTTGTAGATTAGACTAACATAGGGATTATGAGCTTGAATGATACATTGTTTATATGTTATTTCATGATTAGTTTGTCTTTTGGGATTATGGATGTCTAAATTGGGTTTTATGAAATTGCATGTAAATAGGGAATAAAGTAATAATTAATAAAATAATTCTAAAAGAACACGAGACTAAGAGAAGTTAGTATTCCGAATCCAAAATTTTCTGGTTGTGGTGCTAGCTTTCTTTTAGAGAATCGAGTACCACCTCCGATTTTGTCCCAGTTATTATCCTGGGTGGCGACTCCATCATCTCCACGCTATGTCTATGTGATATAGTAGTGTGTTCCCTAAAGCCCTGAGCTTAAACAGTGTCGCGGTTGCAAGAAACTTAGGTGCGCGCTAAACCCCGCCGTCTACAGACATATCCTGAGCTCTCTACTGAAATAGAGGCTGCATCTGCGGTACGCCCGAAGGTATCGGCATTGCACCCAGCAGAACTCTTGGTGCAAAAGTAACTTCTTTAAATTCCTGGTCTGCAGGTCCCTCATCTTGCAGCTCTCTCTATTTGTGGTGACCTGCCGCTCTACCTTGTCTACCTCTACCTCTGCGCCTAACTGGCGGCACAGGGTCCTGAGCCTCATCTTGAAAAGACTCACCATTATCGGTCTCAATGACCGATAGAGTAACTCGTGCTAACCACAATCAGAAAAGAACATAAACAAACACAATTCAGACAAAAACAGACAATAAACAGACATCCTAATGGTTAGCGGAAAGCTAAAATGAGGAAGACTTATCGAGGACATAGTCAAACCTAATTTCGCTGTAGTAGTCTCAAAGAAAACACAACTCTGCTAACCTAGGTCCACAATACTAAACCTAGGCTCTGATACCAACTTTGTCACGACCCGAACACGGGAGTCATGACCGGAGCTAGGGAACTGAAATTTCTGTAAAACGGAACCCGTAGCAAGCCTTAAAAATAAAACTCACACAAACATAACACAAAAATACCTCTGAATTAAAACTTTAATTAATATAAAGGAAATCTTATGTCATAACATAATAAAAGATTAAGTACAGAAACTCAGTCTGATATGATAACAGATACTACAACCAAAAGTAATACTACTGCAGCATCTATCGAAATGCAATAAATATAATAGTTTAATATTTACACAAGTCGGCCAGGAAGGAAAGAGTCTGGCGAAGTGTACTAATATGTAGGTCTGAACTAGAAGATCCTGTAAAAAAAATAATTGAGGTGGGTCAGACCTTATTGTCTGAATTATTATTATATATATACATGCACCCTAATGACACAGACATTCAAGCATCAATATAATCATAACTATATATTTATATTCATTTAATTCACACATCCAGTTCACACAGATGCTCGAAATCACAATTTATGATAAACAAATAAATGCATAAAGTTTTGGGTGGAGGATTGGAGCAGAACCTTAAAATATCCGTAACCTCAATCACTGTATTTCACTAGCTAGCAGACTTTCTTAAATTCAAAAAATATTTCTCTTATCCAGTTTGACAGTAGACCGGCTCCGAGACCCCTGGTCAATCGAGCTACAGCAGGCTCACTGTCGGCATGACTGGCCCCGAGACCCCAGGTCCATCGAGCTTCCGCAGTCACATCACAATTCTCAATCATAAATTTTCCATATCACAAATCGTATAATCTCACATCAATCAATACTTATCAAATCCTAGTATCTAGCATACTGTTGCGCAACAGTCCTAGGGTAGTCTACTAGGTAGCACGTTCTACTAAAATCCTCCAAAACATTTTTCATGAGTAGAATAAGGAAATTTATATCAAAAATATGCAGCATCCATCTATAACAATTAGTAATCGCATTTATATATGAAAACATATATATTCGATAATAAAATAAATAACATTTAATGCGATGTAGCACAATAAATAATAAAATGCACAATTATTCAAAATATGGATACTGATGACATATTCTACATGCAATGTATACATATAATAATAACTCACAGGTGTGCGCTCCTCTATTCTGGTTCGGCTGGTCCGGTCCGGTAGGCCTAGCTCGCGGTGCAGCTAAAAATAAAATAATAATAAATAAATAAATAATTAGAAATAAATTCCTACTTTTTTTATACTTCTAGAATTTCTAAAGAACGACTCAATCTAGGACACGACTCGACTAAAACTCAAAACTTAAGACCGACCCGATGTCTCGTTTTACAAGAATTCTACCAAAAATTCGGCAGAGTCTCCTTTGTAAAACGGACATCCCTCTACAAAAGTAGAGTCGTTCCTGCACGCAAACGCACTTCAAAAATTTACAGCACTCAAAATCTCTGGTTGGGCCCCCTTTCAATAAATTTTCTTCACGACGTTTTCTTATAATACATCAAAGAATTTATTAAAAATATAAAATATTTTCCGAGCCGGGAATAGTACCTCGTGAACAGTAACCCGAGCTCGGAATAGTGTAATTTCGAAAATCATCTCCAAAATTAAATCTAAAAATATTTCTAAAAAGCTTGTAATTCATACAACAATAATCTAAAATTAATTTAACATAAATCAAACTAATTAAATTTAAAATAATAAAAATAGGTAAATATGAATTTACCCAAAAACGGAGTCGAATCGAGCTCGGATCGGATGAATCGAGTTGAGGGAATTGAAGCCCAAGATGAGACAAAGAAAATGAGCTATTGAACTTGGCCTAAAATGGCCGAAAAAGTCACCGGAGCTGAGAAGAAAATCTGGCCAACTTGAAGAAACCGAGGAGAAAAGAAGCCAAGCTCGCCGGAAATGGAGGGGAGGCGACGTCTGCTGGTGATCCGGTGGTGGTGTGCATCGTGGTGGTGGCTGGCGTGGGTGAGGGTGGTCTGGTTTGGTTATGGAAGAAAGAAGAAAAGGTTGAAGAAGAGGAAAGGGGCGTATACTGCAATCACGTTTTTTTTTGAAAAAAATTACTTTTTTTTACTAATAGTACAAAAAGGACAAAACAAATAAAATTAAAATTAAAATATTTTATTCCACCAAACCCCACTAAATCTCCACCACCATATATATATATATATATATATATATTACAATTAATTTAAATTTAATACAGTTACACAAATAATAATAATCAAATATTAATTAACACTAATTAATCCCAAAATAATATTAATAATATTAAAATAATACTCAACACCAAAATCAAATTAAATTTCACTAAATAATAATCTCAATATTAATAACATATTTATTAACACTGTAAATCCCATAAATTTAACAAAATATTTATAAAAATTCGGGTATACACACACACACATACATACATACTTATAGCATCACATATCATTATTCAAGGTTCCCATATTAAGCAACTAAGTGTTTGTGATAATCAATTAATTAAGCTTGTTTCTAATAACTATGGCATGTGAATTTCCCAATGAAAAATCCTTAGGAATGAAACAAAAACACTTGTGAATCTCCTAATAAATTAGACTTAGTTTTTATAAGCGATAAACATAAATAAAAGGAATAAAAAGTAATAGTTGTACCACTTAAGTAAACGCCATCAAGATGGAGATATAAATAATCATTTTATTTAAAGATCTCAATTCCCAAGGAGGAGCCAAAAGAAAAAGATACAAATATATATGATGATGAGATGCTAAAAAAGGGTAAAAGGGCACGTGTGAAGAGAGACAGAGATGAAGAGAAGACAAAGGATGATGGATGGTGAGTGAGTAGACCCAAAAAAAAAAAAGGAAAAAGCCCCTATGAATTGTCAACATCTTTCCCTTATCGTGAGCAAAGAAAAAGATGAATAGTATAGTAAAAAGAAAGATGAACAGGGAAAAGCTGGAGCAAAGCAGCATTTTGGACATTAATGAAGGAGGGGGCATTTGCCTAAATATTTTTGTTAAGAGTGACACGTGTGTAATTGATGAAACTTTAAGATATTTTTGTTGGGCCAAATACACCATTTCACCCTTGAACTTTAACTCATTGACCTAATTCACCTCCCAACTTTCATTTTTTCCTATTCCAGACCTTAACTTCTATTTTCGACCCATATCACACATGGCCAACAAGCACCAGGCACGTTTTAAGAATGCTAGCTGATGTGGACTAATTCTCTGACACAATTTTGCTTTACAATATCTAGGGGCAAGGCCTTATCAAGAGTAATAATATCAGCATTAGATTTCACAATGATTTTAATACATCTTGTAAATAATCTCTCACAAGCTTTCATTGTTTATCAAGTGAAGCATTCCTTAAAGGTAGAACGTATTGACATAGAGAAGAAGATTTTTTTTTTAAAAAAAGGAAGTGCTCTGGGAAGGCAGAATTGTGACAGTTTAGTGCCCTTAACAGAACCATTGACCGTCGTAAGAGACTCATTATAGCTACGGATGTTGCATTTGGGATGAAGTATTTGCATGTGATGAATTTTGTTCATTTTGATTTGAAGTGCGAAAACCTGTTAGTGAAGATGAGAGATCCTCAACGACCTGTTTATAAGGTATGAATATGAGATTGATAAAAAAAAAAGGATTATCACCTAGACTTAGGTTGAGTGTTTTTCTTTTGTAAGCCAAAAATCTTTTATTTTTCATAAATGTCAATAAAACATAGACCCAGGTTGAGTGTTTTTCTCACAAGCTTTGCAAAATCAAAACCAACATTCAAAATGCACAAACACTTAGATTATTAGAACAAAACAAAACAAAAGTCAATCAAACATAGACCCAGAAACCCAAAAAAAGCCAAACAAAAAGAAAAACTAGTTACCAGATTCCCAACTCTTCACCACCACTAAAACAACACGGTCCTCTTCTAAATTATCTAATCCCATCCCGATCTAGCAACCCATAAATCATAAAAGCTTCAACAGTGTCGATAATATCACAGGTAATATCACCAGAGTCACCATCACTTTCCCATATACAAATCCTGGGAAAATTCATATTACTTCCTCTAGCTCCATCCACTGACGACCTCTTCCTCGTTGTCGGCGGCGGCAAAACCAAATCACTCTCTTTAACATTTCCTTGATAAAAAGTACAAGTCAATTCATGGCCACCCGACTTGAACTTGTCTTCAAAAGTAGCTTCCAAAGGCCACGAAAACTTCCCTTTCCCAAACACTTTACCTCGCCGCCACTCCCCTTCATATTAGGACAAGAACGATTTATGGAGTAATGACTCAAGTATTATACAACAACACTATAATGAAAAAAAAAAGATAAAACCAAATTTGTTTAGAAGAGCGAAAGAGCTAAAGAATGAGAGATCAAAGACAATAACAGTGCATGAGAGAAGAAACTCTTCTTCTCTTCATTCAGTCAAAGTAAAAAAAAAAGAAGCCTAATTCAGCTTTTTGCCACATCATCATTATTTTTCTTCTGACACATCACCCCGACTCTTCAAACATGCGTATTGACACGCTATCAAGCCATAGGTTAAATAAGAACAAATACTGGTTGGCCATGTCTAAAATGGGTCTAAAATAGAAGTGAAGGTGTTAAATAGGAAAAAATAAAAGTTAGGATGTGAAATGGGTCAAAGAGTAAAAGTTCAAGGGTGAAAATGGTGTATTTGGCCTATTTTTGTTGTTTTGCTTATCTTTAGGGCAAATTATATCATGGACCCCTGTCTATATTGCAATATGGACCAGTGTCCATTACACGTGTGAAACATATTTTTTTAACGCTTCTTTTTTTTAACACTTCCTTCCTCTTATCCGGTGCTTTCTCTCTCACAGCAAACCAACCTCACCGTCCCTCTCTTCTCTTTTTCTACACTGTTTTTTTTCTTTTGAAATATTTTTCTGTATAAATCATCCATGTCATCGGTAGTATTCATGAGGATCATCTTGTCATTTTTCAGTCACTGGTGTATTCGACATGCTCTTTCATCTTCAGTCCCCTCCATTAACTCCAGTGCCAGATTTGATGGAATTGTTGTTAAAAAGAGGGTGTTTTGAGACTAATGAGAATCCATTTATATATGGAGAATTAGTACCAAAGAGAAGAACTGGATTATACCAGTGTGCCTCAATTTTGCACGGGATCAGTTTAGGCTTATAAGGTTGATTTTTGAATATATGTTATATTGGTGATAGAAGATATGGTTTTGTTTTGAATTCCTGCGCTATTTGATTTAGTTGGGTTTTGATTTTTATCTTCATGTTGAGTGTGGATAGTTCTGCAAGATTTCTTATGGATATGCATGCAAACTGTTTGATTTTGGTTTAATAAAAGAGCAATAGCTTTTGTTTGATATTGAACAAGAAACATAGGGCAGCAGCAGCAGCCACCTTCCCACGTAGCTTTTTTGTTAACCTAGTCATCTTGGAATGTGTATTGTATTGTATATGAGATGTTTCAGGTTCTTGGAGATGTGTATGACATATGAGAAAACTGTAATACGACATTTTGGGGTTTGTGCAAATGGTAAATTGAAAACATTATATATGGTTTTTTTAATGAGTCTGCAGGTGAAGGTTAATGAGCTTGCAAGTGAAGGTCAATGAACATGTAGGTGAAGGTAAATAAACATACAATAGGCTCATTGATTTTCACCTGCAGATTTATTGATCCCTCAAATGAACATGTAGGTGAAAATCAATGAACTTACACGAAAAAAAAAAAGACGTTTGACGCACAAAAAAAAACGCACATTTTTTTTTATCTCGCAGGTGTAATGATCTCTGGTCCATATTACAATATGGACAGAGGTCTATGATATAACAATTGTATCTTTAGGGCATTTACGAAAAAACCTTAAACATCTTCCTACTAATAATAGGATCCGAACATGGCCCATCAGTCCATTTCACTTGTTCACAGGCGAGCCACTGAGCTAGATACGGCCCAAAACTGTACCCAACAGCCTAGCTTATCACAAATCAGACAAATCGCATTTCAAAATCGATTTTATCCCCAAATCAACTCGAATATTCGAATTTAGGGTTCACTTCGATCCCCATTCACCAAACACCTTAAAACTCGATTAAATCGCTACCATTTTCTTCGAAATCGGAAATTCCAATCGTCTACAAGGTACACTAATAGTTCCTTTTTTTTTTCTTTCGCTTCACGTGTTGCCAATTTGCGTAAATTGTATAATTTCGTGTTGTTTTTTTTTTTTCAGGATTTTATCTGTTTTGTGGAAGAATACGCACTATGAAGTTCTTAGAATACACTCCTCTTGAACGGTAACTGTTTTAGATTTATTTCCTGATTTGTAAATTTAATTTTCTGATTTTTTAAATTATTTGGTAGTTTGAATTTGATTTTGATGTAATTTTGTGTGTTTTATTAATTTTTTTTTTCAGAATTAATGAATTCTTAAGTAATTTGAACCTTGGAGAACGGACAATTAAGGGTTGTCTTGAAGCTTATTCTTGTAAGTAAAAAGGTTTACAGCTTTATTATGAAGTTTGGTGATTTTTTTAGATGGAGAATTTGACTTTTAAGAAAATAAAAATTCTTAAAAAATAAAATTCGTGAAGGTAAACACACTGGAACGGACAAAAAGCTTTCTTTCAGTTTGGAGCAAGAGGTAATTCACTAGCATGTGATACAATATATTGGTTCTTTTCTTTAGATTCTTTGCTAGAGGGTGACTATAAATAACATTGTTTTCTGAATTTACCATTAAAAAAATGTCCACATTGATTTAATTATTTGAAAAATATAAGGAATAGAATTATTTTGAATATGATGTCTAAGAGTCATTTCAGTTTCCATTCAATTTCCAAGGTTAATCAAATGTGCTTTAAATGTGTTTGGTTGATGGGTATTTAGGTTGATTTTAATACCTCTTGATGAGGCAATCTTGTCTTGAAATGCACCTTTCTTTTAATATGTTATTGTAAGTCGATGTATTGTGAGACTATATGTCCATGTTCTCAAATCTTAATAATCATTCTCTTTTCAGATCCTTGATTATCTTGGAAAATCTTCTGATACTGACTCGTCCTCACCGGCTGAATACTTACTTAGCAGATCCAGGTGGCTATGGTTACTAGATAGATTTATGAAATGCTAGTTGTCTGTGATATTTCTTTGACTGGTTTTCCTTTCTTCCCATTCCAGCCGAAAGACATTGATTTATCTTGTTCTTACTCTCTATCACATGTATCCAGATTATGACTTCAGGTAAAAATATTCCTTTTTCCCTATCTTAAATTCATTTAAGTTAAATGATGGTAGAAGGAGGATTATGGGTAATGCCATTGACAGCTTTTTTGGCGACATGGCATCCCGCTATATAATCCTCTTTTTAACTGCAATGGGAGTGTTGTCAAAAGGTTTGACAGACGGTTCACAGAACTGTTGCTCTAGGAGGAGCTGAGAGTTCAAGTCTCTCCATTTCCCGTATATAATAATGTGGTCGGCCTTTCTTTTCTTTTTCTTACTCCCCCTGTTCTTTTTAAGTTAACGGTTGGTCTGGCTCCTGTTCATATCAGATTTGATCTATTTCAGGATTATTATGTGGCTGCCCTGATGTATAGCTTTGTGTTGTGTTTTCTTTATATTATGGTCTTTGCGTGGTTTTCAGTGCCATGAACGCCCACCAGTTCTTCATGGAGGAAAGCTGGGACACATTTAAGCAGATCTTTGAAACCTATATGTTTGAAGCGTCCAAGGTATTAGCTAATTGTTTTCAATCATGTCTACAGAGCAATGCATTTCCACTAAAACTGACACTGCCTTCTCCAAAAAAGAAAGTTTGTGCACTATTATATATGTCAAAGTGTGACATATATAACAGCTATGATGTACAAAAACTTTAACAAGTAGACATTTCCACGTTTCAGAAATATTTCCGTATCAAAAACTTGAGGAAACTCCTCCAAAATGTGATTCCAGTTTAAAAACTGTATATATGTTTTTGGTTTCTTTCTAAATAGGAATAAGATAAATTAGAAAGGAATTCTATATTTTTTTAGCGAAACAAAATAATTTATAATCACACAATTAATTGATTGTCATAAATAATTTTTTTCAATATATATATATATATTTATTTATTTATCTACTATATTTTTAATATCTACATATTTTCTCTAGGTTTCAGATTTTTATATATTTTTTAAAAAATGCTTTTTCGCCATATCCATTTCTATGTTTCTGTTTCTGTGCTACATCAGAGTAAACATATATAGTTTGTTGGTTGCTGGAGTGAAATTTTATTAGCTGGTTGATTTTTGTGTAGATTGGTGATTCGAGCATAAAACCTAGTTTGATCTGGTTGAAATGTTAGCTTGTGTTGTAGGTAGGCTATTGCATGTATTGTAGAGAAAGGATTACTATTTTTCTAAATTTTATTTTTCAGAAAGACGTGCAGGTCATCTGGTTTGCAGGTCCTCTGTTGAAATATTAAGCTTTTACCAAATGTTTCTGTTGTGAGCAATATCGTCATCTTCACATTTTTTTTTCCTCTCTTTTGCTCAATTCCCTTTGTAGGAATGGATCAACGAAAATGAGGGGAGTTCTTTGCTGGAAACATTATTCAAGGCTTTGGATGAGGTGAGCATACTTTAAATATGTCAAGGTTGCTTGTACATGAGGCAGTATTATGATATATTCTGATGCAGGTCGTAAAACTAGCAGAATGTGAAATCTACAGCTACATTCCAGATTCTGATGCAAATCCGTTCCTAGAGAAAGGAGCAGTGTGGGTATTCATAACTTCATATAGGCTGTTAGTCTATGAAATTTTGTGTTCCTTTCTCCATGCTAGATTACCAAAAGATATAATCCTAAATAAATAAATGTAGGAAATAATTCTAACTTCAGTGTTTTGTTTTGTACAGTTGGTCTTTCATTTTCTTTTTCTACAATAGAAAATTAAAGCGTGTCGTGAGCTTCCGGTTCTGTTGTCTAAGGTGTGCAAATTTATTTTTTCTTTAAAAAAAAAAAAACTTTTTGGTTCCTCAAAGCATATTAATCATGTTTTTGCTTCATCACTGTTTCCTGATGCAGTAACTTAGTGGCTGAGGGATTTCTTTTTGACAATTTGAGTTACGAGGAAGATGGGGAGATATTTGATGACATGGACATGTGAGTGCTGATAGCCAGACTGTTAGCATGATGTTCATATGTAAAGGCCTTAGTTATGCTACTGTGAGTGCCATACTCGTGTCACCTAAGCAGAGTAGGTTTAGCTTTTACACTCCTGTACATTTCTACTCCTGTACATGAGTTACTATCCTGCTGTAACTAAGAAAGATGCTATCTGTAAAATTTATAATAAGATGCTGTCTGTAAAATGTGTCTAGAACCTAATGCTAGCCTTGTGATTAGATGTAAGGACTCTACGCTCACTCCTTTTCAGATACTGTTATGTGTTGTGATTTTTCTGTGATATATATGTACCGAAGTACATTTGACTGATTATCCACTTATAGGAGATGGCTATGTTGGGCTTTCTTTTTTCCTTTTTTTTTTTTTTTGGATGACTTGAACATGTATTTGGATTGGAGAGAGTGATGTTGACTGCCTAGTCATGTAAGCTAAAAAAGATCCCGAGGGGTTCTTGTTTCTTAGTCATACAGAGAACCGATTTCTTGCTAGTGTCCTCCCTCCCCAGTTCAGGATCCTGTAGCATGGTGCTTGTTGGCACGTCAAAAGTGTAGAGCACAAACAATTGTATCGTGATTCATTAATTGACAGGTAATGCAGTTGCAGAGCCACGGTTTGGCGGCAAGAGTGCTGTCCTAAAGTATGCGGTTACAACTTACAAAGGGAGAACGAACATGATTTTTTTTTTTTTAATAATTTACGGTTAATTATTATTTATCTCCTTTATTTTACTATATTATATTGTTTAAAAATTATATTTTTCATTTTTTAAATTACGGTTAATTACTATATGACATTTTAAAATTATAAATTTTCACTTTTTGGTACTGTTTATCTTTTTGACTTTTTTTTTTTTAATTATGTAGACAAAAATCATCTCTCTAATTTTTATGAGAAAAGCAATAGGAAAGGGTATTTATATCCACAATCACAGTGCTAGCAAGTAGGAATATTATGGGGTGAAGGTCTTTGTTTTTACCCAATTGTTAAGATATCAATTCTTTTTCCTTTTTTTTTTTTACCAACTGGTGAAACTTAATTGAGTGCTAAAAAGGGCAAAAAAAAAAGGTTAAAAAAAAAAAAGCAGAAGAAATCTGCAACAAAATGGAGCAAGTGATGATCTTAGGTAAGATGATTGAAGACCCTTGAAATTCAAATGATTGTTGTCTTTCCCTTAATCCACTTTATCTGCCTAACTGCATTACTCTATATGAGTAACCAGCAAAAAAGTACACTAGGGAGGTACACTTGTTCATTTGGGTGTGATTATTATTAAATTTAGTGCAGAAAGAACAAAAAAGAGAAAGACCATATTCTTATCAACCAACATCTGTACTTCCATCCCTTTCTATTTGTCACTTCTTTTGCAGTAAAGCATAAATATTAGATGCTGTGTCATCATTTTTTTTGTTGCACTACCTGCTTTGGGTGACATAGATTGTTTGACTACATTTGTTTTCTTTTGGTTTTTATTAAGCAAACAATCAAGCTGGACAATTGATGAGGATACTATTCAAACAAGATTTACTGTATTCAATTTGCACCTTTTGCCAATCACCTCTAGACCGGATGATCTAGGGTGAGGTCCTCGGACCTTAAGATCTCAGATTTGATTCATGGCAACATCAAGATTTAATTTTGGTCTATTCCATGGATGGAACCAATATTTATGGGTCCCATACCATTAGATAGGATAATATACTCTCCTCTGCTAACACTAACAACTAACAGTCGTGACTTATAAGGTACTAACAAGCGACACTGTTAAAAAAAACTTGCATCTTTTAGTCATTAACATTGTTATTGTTTTTTTAATAATATGATGACTAGTTTACTAGTTTTTGAGTTTAAAATGGAAAAGACTAATAATAATAAACATTATCTTCTTTTTATACAATTACGAAATTCTGATCTGATGAAATCTTGAGCATGACACTTCCCCATGGTGAAATATCAATTCTTATATAGACATGATTTTACATCATTGAGTCAATTTTTTTAATTGCTTATTATTATTATTATTATAGTATAAGTACAATATTGAAATATTATGACTTTAAGCATATTTGTTGTAAAATTTTAGATTTGAAAGGGTTTTACATCCATGAGTATATATAATTTTTTCACAAGGAACCAAATGAATATTCTTCCATGTTGATCTAACATATAAGTTGTTTACCCATGGAAAATTCAATTGAGTTAGTTCACTTCAACCTAATAGCAACAGCCTTTTTTGACAATTCAACATCAAGAGAAGTACTTCTCAAACTTTTCTTCTATTTGTGCGGAGTTTTTTTTTTTTTAAATCTAGTTTGGTGAAATTTCATTCAACCAAATGAAAAGTTACATATTTTAAAAAGATAAATTTACTAAAAATAACTCTTAACACTAATAAAGATATTTTTTCAAAAAAAATATAAAATAAAAATAAAAGGATAAACTAAAATATATTTTTTAGAAACACAAGAAAAAACTTTTTTAATTTAAAAATATTATACTGATGCGACGAAAAAGTTGATCAGGACAAAATCATTATTTATGATGGAGATGATCAAAGAGTGGTGCTTAGGTAATTTTAAGAATTAATTAGTTGCATAATTATATCTTCAAGAAGCCATTGAGCAAGCCATTGAGATTTGTTCAAAAAAAAAAAAAAAAAGAAGCCATTGAGCAAGTCAAATATATTAAAAAACATTGCCTGTAATAGTGTTGTTACACATGTCAACTAAACACATTAGGTTTAATAGAGAATTCATTGAACCAAGAGTTATTAAAACATGCCTTCTTTGAATTGAATTATTGAAGCTATAAAACAAAATTATATATAAAATATTAAATTATATTATAATCTCATGCTCTGTCTTTGGTTATTGTAGTACGTAAAAGGCAAACCTCTTGTCCCAGAAGAAAGGGATTCTTGGGCAAATGCAAAGTGGAGAAACAAATATTCAGCAGATATGCCACTTGTTCTTCATAAATTGGCAGTGTAATTTTTTTTATTTTTTATTTTTATTTTTTTTGAGAATAAATTGGCAGTGTTACATCTCTTGCACTTGCCACCATTTTACTTATATATATATATATAAAAATAGTATTTATATTTTATATGGTATTGCCAGATCTTCAATTATCTCACCTAACCACTTGTTTTCATAATTATACTTCCACGTAATTGCACCCAAATCTGCTTTATTGGCTTTTTTTTTTTCCTAAAAAAAAAAATCATGTTAGGATAGCAATGCATAAAGCATTTAAATTCATTGGTTCTTGACAAAAGAAAATAATGTTATATGCCTTATTCTAATAAGAGAGTTAATCATCTAAAGTTTCATAGGCAATCACTACAAATTTTGATGACTATGGTTTTGTCTTATGGCAAAATTAGTGCTGTGGATTTTTACGTCATTTAAGGATTATATTTTATATTTTTATACTTTAATACTTTATTAATTAATAATAATATTATTATTTTATTAGAAAATATTAATATAACATTAATTTTAATGCTAAATTTATTTTATATATAATTTATGATAATTTAACTAATTTATTACCTTTAAAAATATTATAATTTTAGTTTAAAAATTAATTTTTTTATTCATAATAAAATTATAAATGCATCTAACTCAATTTATTATGATTGCATTATAGTTAGTTGAATGCTACTTCATTTAATATATGATTTTACTATTAAAAATTCATATTATTTTATAATATTAAAGCATAGATTTTAAACGGTATTCTATTCTATAGAAGGATACTAAAATATAAGAAATATGAATCGTAAATTTTTAAATGTTACAAAAAAAATCACATAATTAATTTTTCCATAATTAAGATGAAGCGATCAAAATTGTATTTATCCCTAAATTTTATATGGAATCTCTTGCATAGGTAAATTGTTTATGATCACTATGTTCCTGAACTCACATCTTAGCAAATTTTAATCTATTTAAGAGGAAAAAATAGAAGAAAAAAAAATATCATATTAAGTTATTAATATTTTTTAAAGTTTATACTTAATGTGTCATTTTTACATTAGTCTATTAAAAGAATATTATAAACTATAGCGTAGCACCTAAACATTCCATCAACAACTAATATGGTTGACATTTCTTTAATCATTGTTGCTTTATTATTACTAGCTCAAGTGGCAATGATACATATAGTTCAAAAAAACTGCTAACTGCTAACTGTCCCCTCCCCGTCCCATGATATTGGATCCTGTATCAAGTCAAAAAAAAAAAGTTATTACCAAACCAAATGGTTTATTGTATAGTAACCTTTATTTTTTGCATATCATTTTCTCAACCTTCGTTCAAAGAAATCTCATTATTATTATAGGTACCTTTTATTTAATTTATATCATTAATTAAGTGTTAAGAATTCTAAATTTAATGAGATTAAATATGCATGAAATAGTGGTGATTGATATGATGCATATGTATTGATAAAAAAAATTATGCATATGTACTTCCTAAACAATGGATCAAGAAGAGAACTTTTGATATATACACACACACGCACACAAGGTGTGGAAGTTGCATGGCTTATACTTATGAGAACTTCATTAATTTTTTTGTATATATATATATACATGTCACATAATTCTTGAATTTCAATCAAAGATTAAGTATGAGCAGTTTTTCTTGTGAAAGAAAATTAATTAAAGAATATATAATAGTGAGGCCAAATGGTGGCATGTGAATAGAGGCAGCAAGAATACAAATCTTTTTAAAATAAAATAAAAATATATATCAAATCATTTATAAATATAATATATTATAGTATATCCTAATGATTTACAGTTGTGCATGGCATTGGACCTCTTGAAGCCCAAGACCCCATTCTTTATTGACAAAAATTGTTAATAAATACAACCAAATGTGTGTATATATATGCAACATAGATGCCCAAAATTTTTCCAAAATCAAGTTTTGCTCACATATGAACATATATGATATGGCCTCCTCTCTTTCATCCAATTCCTGCAACTTCAGCCTTCCCTTTTGCAAGTTCAAGGAACCCAAGTACCCTCAAGTTAGATCCCAAAGCTTCAGCAATGATGGTACCTTCTCTTTGTACATACACCATAGCTATATAGAAAATTTCAGCTGGCATCAGCCACATCTATGAGCCTCAATTTACAATATTATGCAAAGCCCATTTTCAAGAATTTTGCATATTGATATTATTACTTATAAGCTAATGAGTACATGTATATGTATATGTCTGATGAGCTTGGTTTTGGTTGGGTTGCAGGAACATCTGCAAACATGGTGGATGCAAACATGAAAGGTCTAAGAGAAAGAATAGCAGAAGTGAGAATGAAGGAGAGATTGGAGAAATATTGTAGCAGCAGCAGACTCCATAATGGTTGGAACTATCAGTGTTATGGTTATGATGAGAGGCTCAAGAGACATTCCATGTTATGTGAACTCTTTCAGATCATTAATTCAGCTACTGCTGCACTTGCCTTTGTCTTTCTCACTGGTTCTCTTTGCTTACTCCTTGTTTCAACTCTTCTGCATCAATTCACAACTAATTAAATTAATTAATTACTATTATTATAGTTTTTTTTTTTTCAAAAAAAAAAAAAAAACTATATAGATAATTAGCTAGCAAGCATGATCTAAACATTGATCATCTTTCATTTTTTGCTTATAAATATATCTATGTTAGTGTTTTAATTAATACATATTTGACTGTAGTAGAAGGTAATCCCTCATATTATAGGATCAGATTTGAATTCTGAATTTTTATATATTCTTTAAGGAAAATTTTCCTTAAATTACTTTTCAATTTTAAATTAAATGTTTTTCAGTCACTATATATATATGGTTAAAATTCTACAGCCACAAATGTATAGAATTAATATTTACTTCATTTAAAAGGTAAAAAATTCATTGTTACACGGTTTATCAATATTTATATCATATACCTTTTTATCACTAAAAATAATAATTTTGTCATCATTCATTATAAATATGGTGAATTGGTATTGATATTAATATTGGTATGGTGTAGACTAAAACTAAAAATCTTTTGACTGATTTAAATTTTATATATTTTTTAATATAACATGTATGCTTAATTAGATAAATGAATTATGGGGTTTGTATATTCAGGGTAATCAAGGACTATAATTCTCCCACCGAATGATATGTTCTAGTGTTCTCCATTAGAGCATGGAAAGGATGGTCAAAATAAAGATGACAAAAAAACAATTAAAAGAGGAAGAAAACAAACATTTCTTTGGAGTTTGTCTCAAATTCTTATCCAAGCTTAGACTATATCACATCAATGTGAGATTGAGAGTTACATGACCAATAAATAATTATTTCAATTTCTTTTACAATTTATTTAAATTTTTGATGTACAAAAATTTATAGAAGCATGCTTAAAAACATTATGATCTTGTTTTGGTATATAACGAGTTTATGAAACCGTTTTTGCAATTTTTTTTAATGAAAATTAAGCCTATTTTGCCTTATTTAATTATGTATAAATTGATATCATTTTAATACACACGCTTATTAATTTATTAACTAAATAGTGTATTGTTAAATTTATATTTTTTTTACTTATAAAACTATTAGTTTATAAAAAAAAATGTTGCAGTTTAGTCATTAAAAGAAAAGTAACAAATATCTTATTTATATAAAAATAAATATATAAAAAATAGTGTTGCTAGTAGGGGGCAGAACCATCTTTATTTGACTCCATTCAAATTTTACAATTTTCAAAAAAAAAAATTATTAGTTTCATATTCATGCTATTAAATTTTAATTTTTTATTATGATTGAAATTTTTAACTTGAATGGCACTAATAATTAATATGTTTTAGTTGTGCCCCTACTAGCAATATTTCTATACAAATCAATTAAAGAGTGAAAAATATATAATATATTTAGTTTTATATTTAACTCAGAAATATTTTTTTTTAATTTTATATATATCAAAGTAAAAAAAAAGTATAGGTTCTTTTCCAATATAAATGAGAAAAAATATAAATTTTACCGGAATAAAAATTAGAATTTAATTTAATTTAAAATTAACTATAAATATATTAAATTTTAATATATAAATTAATTCAACATTTAGTGTTGTTGTAATATTGTGATTTTGCTTGTATCAATAGTACAAAAAGGAGTACAGCATAATATATATACACTCTCCTCCAATTCTTTCAGAAATTTATATATGATGCA
Organism: Mallotus japonicus; assembly: GCA_949634005.1. Classification (NCBI taxonomy): domain Eukaryota; kingdom Viridiplantae; phylum Streptophyta; class Magnoliopsida; order Malpighiales; family Euphorbiaceae; genus Mallotus; species Mallotus japonicus. Next base: position 17,307 of record CATIWK010522120.1, read on the forward strand.
AGAACATTAATAAAAATAATAATAATAAAAATAAACCTCTCAAACTTAATTTTTGAAGCAATAAAAGATAAATAAAAGGTAGTAGAGAAGGCATGATGCATGGTGTCATAAGGGAGGAGATGCTTCCATACTTGAATGATTGCTTCTTATAAGAAGTTAAGGGTGGTTGATTAATCATCCTAACAATCTAATAATTCTAGAGAGATAAATTCATGATGCACAAAAATGCAAACAAATTGATATAAATAGGCATTAATTTTTGTCTCTTTTCTATCACAAAATTAAAGAACAAGTACTCTATAGTTTAATTTATACAAAATTAAACCAAATATGGTCTAATTATAATTAATTAATTGTTGAGGAGCACCTCTAATTATTGATGATGACGAAGATTATTTTGAAATTATTGATTTATAATTATGAGTATGTTATGTAAAATTAAATTATATAATGTTGGGACTCGAATTCCATTCTTCAAAGTAAAAAAAAATACAATAAATATTTTTTATTTAATTATTAATTTATAATAATGAGTAGTCTAAGTGACAAAAACTGTAAAAATTCAATTGATGAGAGTAGGATTCAAACCCTCCATCCTTCTTTTCTCTCATATGGTGTTAGAAATTTAACTATTTATACTAATTATTTGAAAAAGTAGGATTCAAACTTCATTTCTCTAATCGCGATGCGTTTAATGTTATTGTGTACACAAACTCAACAAACAATAATACAATAATGTCTTATGCAATGAATACTTATTGATTTTTTCCCCCAGGGATATATACTTTAATTTACTGGCTTTATGTATGTCTTATCCTATAAATAATTACTAACATGTTTGTATTATTTTTTGAGACCATACATATTTCATAAACTATATATATATATATGTATTTAAAAGTAAAATTGGTGTTATAATTTATTTCCATGCTCATCTTCCACGTTTCTTTTTAATTTTTTTTATGCCTCTTATTCTTATTTTATGAAAACAAATTACGATAAATAAATTTAAAATATTTGTGATATTGGATAAATCTTGATTTATGAAGTTATATATTTCTATTCTATTATTTATCTAAGATACATGAAATATATTTTAATTTTTAGATTAATAAGGATGTAACCTTTTATTTTTTTAGTTTACTAAATTTGTAATATTAATTTGTGTAATTAATTTTTAGATTTTTTATAATAATTTGTTACTATTATATTTTTATGGATCGTAATTTACACACTTCTTTCATATGTAGATTATCAATAAAAAAATAGGGATTTTTTCATAAATAGATCAAAAACCAAAAATATTATCAAAAACTACATTAATAAAAAATATTTTCAAAACTAACTTTTTCTTTTTCAAAACTAACTTTCCTAACTTTTTTTTTTCAAATATGGACTACTTTCCTTTCCTTCCTTATTTTTAGGGTATTATCTTTTTTTTTCCTCAATGTTTTTTTATCAAAATTTTTTTCTACTGTCTTCATTTTTTTTTCTCAACATTTTTTTGCTAAACATTCTTTCTATTTTGAACATACTGTCTTCTTTTTTTATCAATGTTTTTTTCTCACCATTTTTCTACTGTCTTCATCTTTTTTTCTCAC
>CATIWK010522352.1:0-19729 GCA_949634005.1 Mallotus japonicus
ACACAATTAGTCTACCAACCAAGAACCAGCAATGATCGAAACAACACCAAAACAATCAGCAATTCAAACATTCACACAAAAAGCAATAAAAATCTCAAATTCAAGAGAAAAAAAAAACACTGACCAACACACCAACAACCACCGATGACCCAAAGAAGGGCAAAACAACCACCAATTCAGACATACATTACACAAATAAGCAATTAAACACAACACCAAACACTACCCAAAAAAAAAAATATAGCGAAATCTAAGGATATAGAAAGCACCGGTTTGAGTTCCATCCAAGGTCCTTCTACAATCGGCAAACCCAAATGAAAGAAACACAAAAACAGCATCTTGAATCATCATTTCCCTTGGAGATCTTTCTACACGAAATCAAAAAAATAATTTGCTTTTTTAGATATCACAACGCAAACGACAAAGCTTCAACCTTCATTATCCGCCATTCTCCAGTTCCCACTCCGCTTTGTTGTAAAAAAAAAAGCATCTGCGGGAAATCATTTTTTTTTCTTTTGGTTTGCCAGCAGTCTGATCAATGATAAGAAATAGAGATGACAGCCTAAAGCAGATGGTTTTTTTTTTTAGGATAAGCGAGGAAAATTTTCATGGTTAAGAAAGGAGGCGAGTGGAGGCTGGAAGCGATGCAAGAAGGAGGAGCGGCTAGGGTTTGGAGAAAGAGACCAAAATGAGAAAGAAGTGGGAGAATAACCTAATCTTTTAGCACTGCATATGGCGAAGATGACGTCGTTTCTTATGGGAAAGCTGAAGGCTAAAAAATTACATCTGCGCGAAATTATTTTTTTTTTCTTTTGGTTTGCGAGCAGTCTGATCAATGATAAGAAATAGAGATGACAGCCTAAAGCAGATGGTTTTTTTTTTTAGGAGAAGCGAGGAAAATTTTCATGGTCAAGAAAAGAGGCGAGTGGAGGCTGGAAGCGATGCAAGAGGGAGGAGCGGCTAGGGTTTGGAGAAAGAGACGAAAATGGGAAAGAAGTGGGAGAATAACCTAATCTTTTAGCACTGCATATGGAGAAGACGACGTCGTTTCTTATGGGAAAGCTGAAGGCTAAAAAATTACATAATTTTGTACTAAAATGACTTTTTTGCTGCCGTTGGTGGAGCTTCTTTCAAAAGAAACAGGGGCGGAGACGGAAATTGACAGGAGAGAAAAAGCAGTGGCATAATAGAAGATAATGCAGAAATTGAAGGAGGATTAATACACTGTTGAAGTTTGGGGGCAAAAGCGAGAATTTGGAAGGAAAAAGGCGGTGACATAATTGAAATTACTGCAAAACTGGGGGCCAAGGTAACATGATATCAACTGAAATGACGATTTTGCTGGTAAGTTTACGGTTTAGCTTCAAAGGAACAGGGGTAAAAATGTATTTTTATTGGTACGACGTCGTTTCAATGGATGGCCACTGCAGAAGCTTGGGGCAAAAGCGACAATTTGCGAATGAAAAAGGCTGTGGCATAATTGAAATTACTACAAAATCGGGGGGCGAAGACGACACTGTAGATGAACAGTGAAATTTTTTTCAGGTTTATATATATAAATAGATATATATATATATATCACATATAGGGATTCCTTACAAATTTCAGGTATTTTTTTTTCTTCTTCCTCAACTTATTTATTAAAAGCTTTTTTCGATTTTATAATTTGAATATGTTAATTTTAAATTTTTTAAAATTAAGTCATGTGTATTTTTTAGTCATTCAATTTTTTAATAATAATAATATGTACTTTTGTTTTGCATTAATGGGTATCACATTATTTTTCAAAAAATTATGAAGTACTTGTCGAGTATTATAAATATCATCATGCAAAAAGGGATTGAAAAGAGAAGGGGAGGAGAAAAAAGAATATAAATAGGGAAAATAAAAAAAATAAGGAGAAAATAAAAATAAAAAAAGAAAAAAAGAAAAAAATAAGGAGAAAATAAAAATAAATAAAGGAAAAAATCAATGAAAATGAAAGAAAAAAAAAGCTAAAAGGAAAAAAATAATTGAATTCTTGCACCGACAAATGTATTCTTTTTACCTGTTTCTTTTGTTTTTTTCCTCAGAAAAAGCGAGCAACTACAGGCATCAAGATTTCCCAGAACCTTCACGGCAAAGTTCAAAGAATCTGCGGAGGAAGCCTAGGCTGGGTGGCTAAGGCGGAGGCCCTAGGACCATATGGTCTAAGGTTCAAATTCTGACTTTGCCAGGTTTGAAGTAATAAAAATAAATTCTTTCCGCTAACAGCTAACAGCTAACAAATTAACAGTCGTAACCTCATTTGGATACTAACAAGCGACACCGATAAAAAAAAAGTTCAAAGAATCTGCCTGCCCGGTTCTTAAATTATATTCAAGGTAATAGCACTTTACCATAATAATGGTTGAAAAGATTTCCTTGTCAAAATAATTATAGAATGTATATTAAATATTAAATATTTTACTTTAAAATATGATTTTCTTTGTATAATTTATCTAATTTAATTATAAATTTTACCATAATGGCATAAAATGTATGAAATGTAAAGTTTGGTTTAGTAGACTTTTTATCATTTTTTGTTTTACCCCTTATTTGGTTAAATTCCACTAAAAAAATCGTTTTATTTCCAAATAAATTCCAAACATAATTCATTTTCAAATGAATTCTAAATTCATTTAAATCAAACATATTTCATTAATAAGAATTGATTTAGTTTCAAATAATTCCACAAAATTAAAAAAATTAGAATTTAAAATGAATTTTACAAAATTTTCATTTAAACCAAACATACTTACTTGGATTTACAAATAAATTCCACAAAATTTTATGGAATTCATTTGAACCAAACAAACCATTAGAGAAAAGATGAATCTCTCATTTATTAAAATTAAAAATACATTTTAATGAATAAATAATATAAATAAAGTACAATCAACAAATATCGAAATAAATTCTCACTTAAAATGTGAAAATATTTATTCCTACTTTCCAATTACATTGATAGAGCTATTTTGATTTGCAACTCAATGATCCGTTCAATAATATTTTCTACTTCACTCCATAATATTGATTAGCCATAAATCAACTATGTAATCTTTAATTGAATCTGATTACAGAAATATCAATAAAAGTTTAAGAACGGACATAATGACTATACATCAATCAAATTTTTATGTGTTTCATCTAATGTGACTTTAAAATAGAGTTTAATATATATTTATAAAAGAATGTAAAGTTTGTGATAGATATATTTCTAATATATATTGTTTGTGATGAATATATATAACAAAAGTAAAATTGAAATTGAATTTAGGATAAGCACAATTCACATGTGTTACTTTCATCCACAAGCATCCACTTATATATTTCATGATTTTATTGGTCCTTCTTTTTGCCATTATTGTTAATTTAGGGGTGTGCATTCGGTCAGTTCGGTCGGTTTTGAGCCATTTTTCACCAAACCGAATCGAATCAACCCAGAAAATCGAACTGAGCCGACCGAAAAACCGAATTTTTTAAAATAAAAACCAAACCGACAGAACAAAATGAATTTTTATAAATATAAATTATTTTTTAATTTTTTATTATATTATTATATTATTTAAAAATAAAAAATATATAAAATTTCGATTAACCGATTTTCTAAGTATAAAAATTAAACCGAACCAAAAATTCAGTTCAATTCGGTTCGGTTCGAAAAATAAAAAATGTTAACCAATCAAACCGAATTGAGTCGGTTCAATTTTTTGGTTCGGTTTCGTCGGAAGGGTTGCACACCCCTAATTGTTATGTAGGAGGTTGTTAATCATGAGGATAGTTAGGATTAGTATAGGTTGGATGTATGGAGATCGACCTTATTGGCTGAGGGTAGTACCATCAGATGATTTTTCATTTTGGCTGTTAATCATAGTATATGTTGGATGTACGGCGGATTGACTCTATTGGCTGAGGGTAGTACCATCATGATGATTTTTCCTCTTAATAGTCATGATTTGCTATTGATGTTCCTTTTATGAAGTTAATGCAATTTGAGTATATATTGAGACTGCAGTGTAGCAAATATATAAATATATGAAGCCATTATACATGCATGTGTTAAATGTAGGTTGTGTGAATTTTAGAATGCAGCCTATTGTCTAACTGAGCCTTCACAAGTTTGAGGTTGAAGATAACTGTAGCGAATGTATTTAAAATATATTTTTTTTTTGGTTGCTATATTATGAAAATACAATTAAATGATTGATACCTGACATCTAAACAAAGTTTGATACCTAAATTGTAAAACTTTTGAGCACTACAAATGAATGTTTTCTTCTTCTCGATGAAGGAGATTTGAAATTGGCTTATTAGCGCTATTGAGGAGGATGAGCCCAGGGTGACTCGATATATGGGCTTTATGTGGGCCATTTATTGCTTAGGAAAAACGAGTAATAACTGACAAGACTTAGGCTTACATAGTTGAAGATCCATGGACTCATGATCTATAATATAGAGATATTTACAGAAATAGGTATTTTTAAAAAAAATATTTACTAAAATATCTAAATTTTTTGTTATTTACTGATTTAGCACTTTTATTTATACTTTTATTACTTTTATTTACAGATATGCACCCTTCTTCATTTTACCTTATTTTTCCTTTTATTTTCTCATTTTTTTTGGTTTTTTTTGTTTCAAAATTTTTATTTTCTCATTTTTTCCTTTTTTTCATCTTTTTATATTAGTGGAACATTAGCCAATATATATTTTTTTGGATTTTATTTCATAAATTTTGGTGAACCTTGAGGGGTCCAAATAATCATTTTTTATGGTCACAATTAATTAAGTAAAATTGTATTTAATCTGTGTGTTTAAGTGTTTATATTCAGATTAATTAATATTACAAAATTCAAGTCCAGGCACAAGTATTGAAAAGTCAATTGTTAAATTTCCAAGTCTGTAGTTCTGTCATGAGTGGTCATGAACATCATGAGTGATGACAGGGATGAAATCGAAGATCGAATTTTTTGTCAAAAATCGAAAGTTAAATTTGGACAATTTCGATGGAAATCTTCATTATGGGTGATTACAAACAAGTTCCAATGATTAGAAAAAATTTTTAAGCAAAATTATGAAGATTCAAATTGCAAATTTCCAAAAGTTCCTGTAGCTTGTCATGACCAGTGTCACTACCAGTGTTATGATCATGACGGCCAAAATTATGATCATAACGAATTTTTCATGATCATGACGATCAATTCCAAAAAATTACAGAATGTTGTCATGACCATCGTCACCACCACTGTTATGATCATGAAAGCGCGCAGATTCAAATTTCTTATTGGAGCCTTGATAATTATGATCATGACGACATGTAAACGTACTTCTTTTTGGATGGTTTAAACGGCTCTATTTGCATTAAATGCACCTCTAATAGCTCTTTTTCTCTTAGAGGGTTTAAATACTACTTTGAACAGTGCTGGAACAAAAAAAAAAAAAAGAAGTTGAGCAAACATATTAAGAGCCATTTTTTAGCATTTAATCTTCAATTAATCCTTCAACCACCCAAATCTTCACATTTAATTCTTGTAATTTTTATTTATCTCAAGAGCGTTCTTGAGTATGGGTTGGTGAGTGTTTAAAATCATTATTCAAAAGCTCAATAGTGAGATTGAGTGAGTTGAGTTAGGGTTTTATTCACTTGTAAGCTAAGAGGATTGTTCTTAGTAAGTGGGTTAGAGTGTGAGTCTTTGAAAAACACTTGGGTTAGAGTGTGAGCCTTGTGAAAACACTTAGGTTTGAGTGTGAGCCTTGGGAAAACACTTGGGTAGCTTTGGTTTAAGCTTGTAAAGGGTTTAATCTACACCTTGAAGTAGATTAATAGTGGATTTAAAGTCTCAACAAGTGGTTAAGGAGAGGAGTAGGCTTGGAGGGCCGAACCTCTATAAATCCTTGGTGTTTTTATTGCTCTTATTCTTCATTTAATTAAGCTCTTACTCTGTTTTTTGTTTGCTCTTGGGTGTGAAATAAAAATTACCCATATTGCTCAAAAAGCCAATTCACCCCCCCCCCCCTTTGCACTTGTGAAATTTCATTTGGTATTAGAGCTTTGGTCTCTATTCTTGAAGATTTAACCATCTTGGAGAAAAGATCATGGCCTCCACAAGTCAAGTTATTGCCGCCCCCGATATTCATGGTCCTAGCTACACAAGACTTCCATTTTTTTATGGTACCGATTATGCATATTGGAGAAACAAGATGGAGATGTTCTTGGATAGTGAAGGAGTTAATTTATGGGATATTATTGAAGAAGGTTGGAGTCCTTTAACAAAGAAAGACAATCAAGGCAATGAGGTGGTCGTTCCTATAAAGGAATGGAGTGATGAGCAATCCAAAGCTAACTTGAGAAATAGAAAAGCAATCACTATTCTCTATTGTGGTTTGAGTAGGAAAGAATACAATGGAATAGAGCATTTAAAGTCGGCTAAGGAAATTTGGGTATGTCCAAAGACCAAGCATGAAGGAACTAATCAAGTCAAGAATAAGAAATTGCAAATGCTTGGAAGAGAGTATGAATTGTTTGAGATGAAGCCTTGTGAGAAATTTAGTGATATGTATAGTAGGCTTATCACTCTCATCAATGCTATGAGGAAACTTGGCAAGAAATTCTCAAATGAAGATGTCAACAACAAAATCCTTATGATTTTTCCTTAAAAGATTTAGGAAGCTAAGATTGCCTCAATTGAAGAAGAAAATGATCTTGCTATTCTACGTACGGATGAACTTCTTGGGAAGCTTCTCACCCATGAAATCAAAATGAATCAAGTGGTAGAAAAAGAGATGGCCAAGAATGACAAAAGCATTACTTTCAAGGCAAGTAGAGACACTAGTGATAGTGACTCAAGTGAAATGAAGGTGAATATAAAATGATTTCTAGAAAAATAAGAAATATCATCATGAAGAAGAAAAGGGGATTTAAGAAGCAAGACTCAAGCAAGAAGGATAAAATGATTTGCTATGAATGCAACAACTCGGGTCATATTCAATTCGAATGCCCAAAGTTGAAGAAATCCTTATGAAAGATAGGAAGCACAAGAAGGAAAAGAAGCAAGCACTTAAAGCAACTTGGGATGATTCGAATGAGTCTAGTGATGATGAAACTGATGGAGAAGTTACAAATCTTTGCTTCATGGTTTTGGAGGAACCTTCAAGTGATGAGGTAACTCTAAACTTTGAATCCAATGATGAGATATTATTTGCTTGTGAAAAATTGGTGCATAAATGTGATAAATTCTTGTCTAGAATTAATTCACTCAAAGAAATGGTAAAAACTCTAGAAGAAGAAATTGAGAAATCAAGGTCCTCTAATGAAGAGTTAACCAATTCATTGAATGAAAGTAATTATAAGAAAATTGAGATTGCTAATGAAAATGCAAAGCTTATTGAACAAAATGTCTTTTTAGAAAATGAAAATGGCAATCTCAAGGAGTCCATCTCTAGATTTAATAAAGGAAAGGAAATTATTGATGGAATGATTTCTATGAATTCCACTCCTTTAAAATCCAAAAGTGGAATTGTTTTTAATAATGGTCATGCTAGTTCATCAAAATTTGTAAGCCTAAGTACTCCAATTACTAAGCTTTACCAAAAACCTAGTCTTAAAACCTATGGACTTAAAAAGTCTAATGGAAATAAGACTAACAAATCTAGAGCTAATAGCTCAAGAGGACCTAAGCCTAGGAAATACAATCATGCTCATTCTTATGGTTTTCATAGTTTTGAAATGAAAGAGCATGCACCAAATGTTAGATGTCATTATTGTGGTATGATGGGACATAAAAATTCTAGATGTTATATTAGAAAGACACATTTGGGTTACTCAAATGATGGATCTTTCAATGCTAACCCCCAAGGACCCAAGTACATTTGGGTACCTAAAATACAATGAAGCATTTTCTTATAGGTGTGCTTGGAATCCACAATGTGCAAAGAAAAGTGGTATCTAGATAGCGGATGTTCAAGGCACATGACCGGGAAGACCAACCTCTCTACTATATTGAAGATGTTCTTTTGGTTGATGGCTAAAAGAACAATTTAATTAATGTTAATCAATTATGTGATAAAATAATATATTGACTTTGATTCGAAGAAATGCTTTGTAACTCATAAGGAAGAGAACAAAGTCATTTTCAATGGTTAAAGAGTCAACAATATTTATATTATTGATCTAACCTCTTGGACTATCCTAAGTGTTGAGTGTTTTGTTGCCATTAAGGATGACACTTGGATGTGGCATAGTAGACTTGGTCATTCTAGTATGGAGCTCATTAGAGATCTAAGAAAAGGTGATAATGTCATTATCGTCCCCTAAGTGAAGTTCCAAAAGGATTTGATCATTGGTGAGCCTTCAAAAGAAAGATTGGTATGTTGGATAGATATTCTTTATGATATGTGTTTGTTTGTGGCATTTTAGTTAATTGCTTGAACTTTGAGTGGTTAATTTGCTATATCTTTGGACCTTGATTAATTATGATGCAATATTGAATTAGTCCTTATGGTGTTTGAAGATGCTCAACCCAAGTTCAAAAAGCTTATTTTTGAAAATTCTGAATTTAAATCATGATTATTATACTGTTGTCACTGGCAGTGAAGGTTCTGCTCTTTCAAATAAATTCATTTCTTTTTACTTAAAATTTTCTTTGGTGAATAAATTTTCATATTTATGAAAATCCATTCACTAATTGTAATTCATTTGAAATCAGCTTTAATGTATTTAAACTTTTGGACATAAATGTTCATGATCATTTTGTGTCATAACTTTTGATTATATCTGCTTAATTGTGATCATAACCCTCTGTGTCATCAGTTATGACTAAATGAGTTTTAACTACAGTGTAAAATTTTTTGTCATGATCATGACACCTTCTTCATGACTAGTGACGTGTCTAGGATTAGTATTGGGGTATTTAAAGCATCTTTTACTCTAACCCTTCCATCTTCATCCTCCTAGAGCCGCCCACTTTCCCTTCTTCTCTGTTTTAACCTTTTTTCTTTCAAGATTCCTTCTTCTTCATAGTTTTCACCTTTATCTTACATCATTATCATCATCATTCATCTGTCACCATATCAACCTCACTTGAGCCGATGAAGAAGGGTACAAAGCTGAAAGTTGTAAGAAAAAGGGGCCCACATGATTCACTGCTCTCTTCGTTGGAAATCAAGGAACAAAAAGCAAGGTACAAAATTTTGAAATCTTGCCTAATTTGTTCAACATGTATTTTTTATTGGGATTGTGTGAGAGCATTGGGATATGAAGATAAGATGATTTAGTTGCTTGATAAAATAAAATTAAGGGAATTTATAGAAAATTCAATGTGAATGGTGTTGCTTATTGGTGAGAAGTGGACAAAGATGGCAACACAATTTGGAGTGAAAGTGACACACCAGAATTCCAAAAAGTGTATGAGAGTGAAGCTCCTTCAACCTCCAAGAAACGCCCAAGATTTCAAGCCAAGGAAGAAGATGAGGAGGCTGAATCAAGTAACCCTCTCTAATCCATGTTGAACCAGCTCCAAGTTCATTTGGATGTTGAATTTGAAGCCATTCAGACCTCCCTTGCAATCATTGAGTCTCGATATGATGCCATGGACCACAAAATGGAGACCCTTGCTGCTGATGTCGCCTATTTGAAAACCCATATCTTTGCCCTTTATGAAAATCACAGATTTTGCATTATGCATCTCATTTCATAATTTTTTTTTGGGTTTAATGTTTTTTGGTTTTCGAGTCTTTATAGAACTTGATGTGGTTGTAGCCTTTTAAAGCTTGGGACATATATATTTTTTTGAATATTTGATATTTGTGATATTTATGGATATTTGGTATTTATGAACATTTCTTTTTTATTAAATTGGAAGTGCTATTTTTGGATACTAATTTTGTGTTTAGTGTGGTTGTTGGATAATTGATCCTTGAATATTGATTATGTGACAGTGATAGTGGATATTGATTTTGCAAAGTTTGTTATTTTTGTGCTTGACTTGATATGGAAATGCAAACTTTGTCGACGTGTTGTGATAAATTCTTTTTGGTTAAAGTGGAGATGTTATGTATTGGATACTATGTGTTTTGCTTGTGGCTATTGGATATGGATATTGAATTTCTATTTGGTTAAATTGCTATTGGTTATTAAATTTTTTCTTTTATGGTTATTAACTTTTGATTTTGTTGGATATTTGAGAACCTTGATGTTGGTTAATTGATAGTTTTCATTGATAGTTGTGGGAACTCCTTGGTGAATAAAATGGAAGTGTTGGTGACTATGTTTCATGTTTTGTTGACATTGATTTTATTGATATCTTCTTGGTTAATTTATGTTTCAGTTGGAAAAATTTCAGTTGTATACATATTTTAGTTGGTTGTTGTCACACGCCATAATTCTTAACTCATGGATTTTTATTTTTCTTTTTAACCAGATTTTAGAACCTTTCTTTTTAGAACTCTCTTGTTGTTTTTAATAGTAACAAAGGGGGAGAAAGTGTAAAATGTTTATAATTATTCTTGTATATTGAATTTGTTTATTGTGTTTATTGCAAAAGGGGAGCATAACTTTTTAGAACTATTTTTTAATATTTTTGAATATTGAATTTGTTGCTCATATATGCAAGATGGACTTGTTTTTGGATTTTTGCAATTTTAAGTTTAGGCTTATTTTATGGGGGAGTTATTCCTTCCCATTTGTAGCCTAATTTTACATAATTATTTGTTACTATAAAAAATGGAGAGATTGTTGAACCTTGAGGGGGTACAAATAATCATTTTTTATGGTCACAATTAATTAAAGAAAATTATATTTAATCTGTGTGTTTTAGTGTTTATATTCAGGTTAATTAATATTGTAAAATTCAAGTCCAGACATAAGCATTGAAAAGTCAATAGTTAAATTTCCAAGTCTGTAGTTCTGTCATGAGTGGTGATGAACTTATCATGAGTGATGACAGGGATTAAATCAAAGATAGAATTTTTCGTCAAAAATCGAAAGGCAAATTTGGTAAATTTCGATGGAAATCTTCATTATGGGTGATTACAAACAAGTTCCGATCATTAGAAAAAATTTTCAAGCAAAATTATGAAGATTCAATTTGCAAATTTCCAAAAGTTCCCGTAGCTTGTCATGACCAGCGTCACTACCAGTGTTATGATCATGACGGCCAAAATTATGATCATAACGAATTTTTCATGATCATGACGATCAATTCCAAAAGTTACAGAATGGTGTCATGACCATCGTCACCACCATTGTTATGATCATGAAAGCGCACAGATTCAAATTTCTTCTTGGTGCCCTGATAATTATGATCATGATGATTTTGCCATGATCATGACGACGTGCAGACCTGCTTCTTTTTGGGTGGTTCAAAACGACTCTATTTATATTAAATGCACCTCCAACAGCTTTTTTTCTCTTAAAAGGTTTAAATACTACTTAGAACAAAGCTGGAACAAAAAAAGAAGTTGAGCAAACACATTAAGAGCAATTTTTTAGCATTTAATCTTCAATTAATCCTCTAACCACCCAAATCTTCATATTTAATTCTTGTAATTTTTATTTATCTCAAGAGTGTTCTTGAGTATGGGTTGGTGAGTGTTTAAAACCATTATTCAAAAGCTCAATAGTGAGATTGAGTGAGTTGGGTTAGGATTTTATTCACTTGTAAGCTAAGAGGATTGTTCTTAGCAAGTGGGTTAGAGTGTGAGCCTTTGAAAAACACTTGGGTTAAAGTGTGAGCCTTGTGAAAACACTTAGGTTTGAGTGTGAGCCTTGGGATTACAAATTTTTTGACATTTTATGCTGAAATACAATCTCTTTTTTATTTTTATTTTTTCCCTTTTTTTTATTCTCTTTCTTTTAATAAATTTACCATTATTTTCTAAATGTTATTTTTTTATTTTCAATAAATCTAATATATAATCCTATAAATAAAATAGCAAAAAATCTTGTACTATCATTAAATTATTTTTTTATTGGCTTTTGTTAAAAGAGACTAGCATGCATTACTCTATAAAATACATTTTTATTTTTTATGTGTGTGTTTGTTTTTTTGAAATTTCTTTTATTGAATACGGTGCAATAAAATGATGATTATGTTTATGTTCCTACTCATTCTGTTGATTGTGATGGATAGAATGTGAAGGGTGTTGATGTATTATATATTGTTATTAGTTTTTTGTAATTTATTTTTTGTTACTTTTTGGTTTCTAATTTAATTTTGTATTCAGAAGATGCTGAAAATGATTTTGTCAGTCCTCATCCACAGAAATTGGAGCATGGACTTGGGTATATCTTAAAGTCTCCTTTTATTATTGTATAGGAACATGAAAAGAAACCAAACGTATATATAAAAAAAAATACGATAAGTTAAAACTACACATTTTCTTGGGAGTTAAGCGAGTTGTAATTTTTGTAATAGAAAAATTTTAAATAAATGAATATGTTTTAAAGTTTTTTGGTGTTGTTGTGTCGTAAGAGGATGCTACCATTTTTGTTGCGCTTATAATTTGGTATCATTTTGGTATTTTTGTGGTTTCTAATACTTTTTTATAATTTCTTATCATTTTGGTATTTTTTTGGTTTCTGATACTTTTTTATTTTATTAATGGCAATGTAGTTGTATCTCAGAATTTCTTTTGTATGTTTCTTGTATTAATGCAATCTTTATTTTATGTCCAAATATTTCATAGTTGAACTTGAGTTATTATTTTGATGCTACCGTTTTTATGTGTGTTTATAATTTGGTATTGTTTTTTTTTTTTTTGTAGTTTCTGATACTTTTTTGTTTTAATTTGGTATCGTTTTGGTTTTTTTGGTTTCTGATACATTTTTGTTTTATTAATGGCAATGTAGTTGCACAGAGTTTTTTTTTTTGTATTTTTATTGTATTTATGCAATCTTTATTTTATGTCCAAATATTCCATAGTATACGAAGAGTTATTATTTTTAATTTTCTTTGAATATGTTTTTAATTTATTTTTGGTTTCCGATTCATTTTTTTAAATTATCTCTCCAAAATAAAGAGTGAATAAAGAATTAATTATTATAATGATAATAATTACATACAACAATTAATATTCAAATTTATTTTCCATCCATCCAATTATTAGATAGAAAATAAAAATAAGAAAATAATTCTTCATATTTTCCACTTCATCCCTGTCCCTCCCAAATATAATGTAAATTGGGTGACATAGCGTAAATGGGATGAAAATTTTCTCCTTACTACTATTGCCCATATTCCTTTTTTTTTTTCAATAAAAACCATAGCTGCACATAGTGGCTTTACATCCATCTCAAACACCAGTGACTTATTAGCTACTGAATGGACAACAATAAAATATTCCACTTCTGCTTACAATTGTTGAAAAAGAAGTTCCTAATAAATCATCATTCAATCACAAGCCAAGCATCACACGAATTTAGGGTCTCCAATCAAGCATCAATCATTAAAATATACAATTGCATCAAAAGCTACGAAAACAGATACATGGCATAACCTTTTTAACTATCCTATTAGCCTCATTCAGTTCAAAATGTTGATAAATGATAGACAAAACTATGTTAATTGGTTAGAGGGGGGGAAAAAGTGCAATAAAAGAGCCTATCTTTCAGTGATCATCATTGACATTGAATCATAGGGCTACTGGTAATATAATTGCGATTGAAAACAGTATAAAAAAAATTAGTAAAAGAACAGCTACAACATTTAATTTGATTTGAATGTTTTTACCAATACAACGAGGACGAAGTTTACCCAACTCAATTTTAATTAAAAAGAATCCAAAAATCGGGTGCAAATTCGAAGGATCTATAATCAGAGACAGAGAGTAATAAGATTACCTGAATGAGCCAAAGAGCAGTGGTGGTGGCGGCGACTCTAATCGGGAGCAGGACACCTGGGAATGGGCTCATCATCAAGCTGACTTAGAAGAAGAATACTGGGTTGAGATGCTTTGGCCAAGCTGAGTGCAGGACACCTGGGAATGGGCTCATCATCAAGCTGACTTAAAAGAAGAATACTGGGTTGAGATGCTTTGGCCAAGCTGAGTTCTTTAGAAAGCAAAATCAAAATAGAGATCCAAAGGTAATTCCACATATCTCCAGAAGTGGAGGAAGAAGCAGCAGAGGAAGAGGGTTGAGATTTTTTTTTTTCACTTTGAGTTTTTTTTTTTCCGTCACTTACGTTATGGGTTCACGCGTGTACTTCTTTCTTTTTTCCTTTAATGGGAAGAGAGAAGACAGTGATCAAACCTTGACTCATTGATGTTTAAAATGAATTATAATACTAGACTACTTAACATTTCACTATAAGTACAAAGTCTTAAAAATTCAAAATTGAATTCGGAAAATGCTTATGCGGGTGGACTTATTCGGGAGGGACCACGTTGGGAAATGGCTTGAAGGTTTGACTACTTTTTTTTTAGCTGTTGTCGCCTCAAGGATAACTTAAATTATAACAACTATCATTATCAACTATTATATAAATATTAACAACAACCATTATTATTATTATTATTATTATTATATATATATATATATATATATATATATATATATATATGAACATTTAATTCAAGACTTTTGCACTCCTTAGAATTTGAACCTGGACCCAGTGCCTCCTCTTAGACCACAATTGGTTTGAGGCTCATTGGATGACTGCTTCTTTTACTGCTGAGAATTGGGGAATTTTGCATGAGCTAAGAATTGCTTGGGATTTAGGGTTGAGATCGAAGAATAGTAATGGAAAGTGATAATGAATGTCTTATTGGAATTTTGCAATGTAAGGCAGATTGTCCTCTCAGGAATTTAGAAGATTACACGCATGTAGATTTCAAATCAGAGGACTTGGATGATTTCTGTTACCTCAATTCTTCAATCTTCTAAAATCTTAATAGCTCTCTTTAATGTCTACGTATAGACGGAAATGATAGAATCAAGTCTATGCCAGATCAACTTTAACACCTCACTTCCCTCAAACTTTTGCAGATTTGGGTATTCTATCAAATGAAAGCTTTGCCAGAGTGGCTGAAGAACCTTTCTTCTCTTCAATCCCTTGGTATTTTTTGTTGTAAGAATCTAAAGCATCTACCAACAACAGAAACAATGAAACTATTAAGCAAGTTCACTAACTTACTCTCTCTCTCTTTACCTTTCTAAAATAAGATAAAATAAGATAGAGTTATGTGGAGTGATCTAATATGTTATAGTAGTGTGTAGAGAGTTCAAGAAGATAAGGATAAGAGAAGATAAAGGAAGATAAGACAAGATAAGGACAAGAGAAGATAAGGCTCTCTTATGGAGGTGTAAATGAGGAGGTGGGAATAGTACCCAACCCTCACCTATAAATACATCTATCCTCATTTGCAAATATGTGTGTCAAAGTGAGAGTTAGTGTATATGTAAAAGAGTGTGTGTTGTGGGTGAGTTTATGAGAAAATATATTGAGTGTTTGTGAGAATATTGATGTGTGAGTGTATACAAATACTCTTGTATTAAATTCTCTTTGTTATAATAAAAGTAAGTTTATTATAAATTAATCCTCCACAAATTCTACAAGTGGTATCAGAGCGGGCAGTCGGGGACCGACTACCAAATGCATTTGGAGCAAGCGATCGAGGATCGTGTTATGTCGAGGTGCTGCTAGTGTACAGTTTGGGGCTGTAAAGCTCGTTGGTCTGGAACCAAACTTACTTGGTTGATTAGAGTTAATAAACCAAGTCACAATGGCGGACATGACTACATCATCAGTAAGTAGTCTTGAAAAACTTAGTAATAATAATTATAGCACTTGGAGTACTCATATGCAGTTTTACTTGCTCGGTCAAGATTTGTGGAAGATTATTGGAGGTAGTGAGACCTCACCTCCAACAGGTTAAAATGATCTTAAGAAGTGGAAGATTAGAGCCGGAAAAGCAATGTATGCTTGTCCGTATCAGTGGAGGATGATTTGTTGCAGCACATCAAAGAAATAAAGACACCTAAAAAGGCATGGGACACTATTGCTAGATTATTTACTCGGACAAATGATGTCAAGCTCCAACAACTCGAGAATGAGTTATTGTTAATCTCATAGCAAGACATGACGGTGAGTGAATACTTCACTAAAGTTAAAGCTTTATGTCAAGAAATTTTAAAATGATATCCTCAAAATCAAATCACTGAGACAAGGATGAGGAGGATCGTAATCTATGGGTTACGTCCTGAGTTTAAAGCACTCGTCACAGCAACTTGTGGATGGGCTAAGAAGCCGACTCTAAATGAGTTAGAAAATGTATTGGCTAATTAAGAGGTTTTAAACAAACAAATGGTTAAAGTCTCAATTAAAGAAGAGGAGAAAGCCCTTTTTAGCAATAAAAGGGGTAAAGATTGGAAGGCTACGAGAACAAACAATGGAGGTAAGCCGAAGCAAGAAGGACAACAAAAACATCAACAAGGAAGGAGTTGGCCATAAGGGGGAGATCATCATAACCACCAATTGGAGGACAAAGAAAGTCGCCGTAAAAATAACTAGTGTTACAACTGTGGAAAACAAGGCCAATATGCTCGAGATTGTCGGTATAGCAGAGCACAATGAAATGTTGCAATGTCCTCTCAATCCCAAGTTGAAAGTGAAGATGAATGGGATTTTCAAACTTCATGTGCCATTGTAGAGTCAGTCACAAGCAAGTCTGGTAAGGCTACACCATCTGTTACACTTGAGTTAAAAAAGGAGCAAGCACTTGTCATTGTAAGTGATAAATTCATAAACTACAATGATAATTAGATAGTAGATTCTAGGTGCTCTAACCATATGATGAGAGATAAAGAAAAATTTTCAAGCATGTCAGAGTACAAGGGGAAGTGAGTTGTTTTCATAGCAAACAACTCAAGGCTACCCATTGCTCACATCGACAAGACGATGGTAGTGCCTCAATATAATACGAAAAGGGTACAGTTGAATAACGTATTCCATGTACCTAGGATGAAGAAGAACCTGATATCAGTGCCACAACTGACATCTTTAGGGAACTATGTATTGTTCAGGCTTGAAGATCTGAAAGTATATCGAAGTCTATAGATTATATGCACACTATTTATGGAGGGACGAAAGTTAGAGTCTGTCTATGTGATGTCAGCACAAACGGCATATGTAAACAAGACTAGAAAGAATGAGATAGTTGACATATGGCATGCATGCTTGGGACACGTGAACTATTATAAATTAAAAATGATGATGAAGAAGTCTATGCTCAAAGGACTTTCTCAACTTGATGTTCGATAGGATGCTGTATGTACTGGATGCTAGTATGGAAAAGCATGTCAACTACCATTTGAAGATTCTGAGTACTGTGCAAAGGAGCCTCTTGAGTTAATTCACTCAGATGTATTTAGCCCTGTAAAGCAACCATCTATAAGTGGCTTTTGATATATGATAACTTTCATCGATGACTGTTCAAGGTACGTATAATTGTACTTTATAAAGGAGAAATCTGAAGTTTTAAACAAGTTTAAAGAGTTTAAGGAGATGATTGAAAAGAGGTTGATTGAAGGATTCGTTGCCTTTATACTGACAATGGGGGCGAATATACTTCATACGAGTTCTCAAAGTACCTGCAAGATTGTAAGATACGTCGACAATTGACTTGTCCAAATATGCCACAACAGAATGGAGTAACAGAAAAAAAGAATAAACATCTTGGAGAGATATGTAGAAGTATGCTACATGCAAAGAATTATCCACCTCGGTTTTGGGCAGAATGCGTATAGACAACTGCACGTGTGATTAACATGCTACCACAAGCACCACTTGGATTCATTTCACCCTTCGAGAAGCTAAAGAATATAAAACCCACTGTAAGTCATTTTTAAGTTTTTGGCTGCGTATGCTATGTTTTCATACCAGATCATTTACAAAGCAAGTTTAATAAGAAAGCAATAAGGTGCATCTTTGTTATAGGTTCATTAGGTATCATTTCTATCCATTTATATTTTGTTATGAACTGGTGGATTACCAACAGTGACTCGATCCTTGCAAACTCTGCTTCAGTACAAATCCTTGGCCATGCCCCAAATGGTACATACGTGAATCGAGGGAAAGTTTTTGATTGAGCATCGAGCCCAGATTCAAGAATGTTGTTGCCCATATGTGTACAAGAATCCACCCACGGCAGCTGTGTTTCAAGGAGTCAAGATTCAACTACTAACATATTGGTTGCTTATGAATTTTTATGCACTTGAATGGAACAACAATGATTAATTGATTAATTTATACCTATAAAATCCATCAAAGCTAATATCTCTTGTTGTGAGTCGAAAGTTGCCAAAAATTGAAGGATAAAATTCTACTGCTCTATTCGATTTCCTTATATATGTTGACTTCCTTTGTTGAGGATTTGATGACAGTCTAGAATACAATAGACCAAAAGAAAAAATAATAGGCTAAACAGACACTTTGATAGGATTTTGAATCTATCAAGACAACAAGGCATATGCTATTACTGCAAAAATGGATTGAAATCAGGCATAAAGTAATCCAATTATGTCAGGAAATGTTCCAAAAGGCTTGTAATTTTGATATGGGTAATAAAACCAAGGGATCAATCCTATTCTCATCCAAATTACTCCTTCTTTCTGACCCTCATAAACAATATCCATGATAGAAATTATTAAGATTAAAAACGACATCACTATATTGAGCAGTGCATATTGAGGCTTCTGCACAAATGATAGCTGATCAAAAGCAGTTGATGGGAGCTCTAGGATGAAGTTGGCTACAAGAAAGATATTTTCTAGGTTTCTGATCTGTTTCCAGAATAAAGAAAAATAATTGATTCATGGCCTACTGATTTCATGTTGCTAATCATATGCAATACATGCTATTGTGGTCATAGTTCTTACCTTCTGATCAAAGCGAGTTGCGCTACTGTGTCCCCTGTCGCTACCATGGTGATGTTCTTTAACATCAATTTTCAGTGAATCAACCATACTTTTTGCAAGTATCATCAATCTTCAAGAACAAGCAAAACCAAAGACTAATTTTCTTTTCTTCTCACATGTAAAAGGAAATAAAGATTGGAAAAGTAAACAGATAGTTTATTTACAGTCAGCAATAACTGCGTTTTTCTTGGGTACCAAGTCGACAAAAATCATAATATATTTTATTTTTCAAGATCAAATATAAAATATTGAAAATATGTACTGCACATTCAACTATTAGGTAATGAAAGACAGATATCTTGCAAGAACTGGTGCCAGATATCGAAAAGTAAACAGGCTGTTATATATAATGACAATAATGTCACACCCTTGACTTGGTTTAAAGTCAAATAATAATAATAAAACAAGAAGGGAATGTGTGGTGACTAAGGAGGCGTTTGGTTTAGCTTTTTGGGGTAGCTGATAGAGATTTTTCTTCAATCAGCTACAATTTAGGTGTTTGGTAAAACACTAAAATCAGTAGCTGATAGCTGATTTTATTCAAAACAACTGCTGATTTGAAAAGTTTTATTTTGGAGCTTTTTCCAATCAGCTGATAGTTGATTTATATTTCTTTTTTGTTTAGACTATTTTACCCTTATTAAAAATAAGTAATAACAAATAACTTCATTTAAATTAAAATTAAATGTATATAATTAATTTTTTTATAGTTCATAATTAAATAAATATTATTGTAAATTATAATTAAATAATTATTATATTTATACCTATAATTATTTTAAAAAAATTATACAA
>CATIWK010522596.1:0-11228 GCA_949634005.1 Mallotus japonicus
GGGTTTTTTTAAAATTAAAATTATGAAAATTAACAAGAATCTAAACTCCTATTGCTTTTTTGGTCCCAACTCATACGAAATTATTGTCTTTTTTAAATTTATTTTATTAGTTCCAAGTATCAAAAACAATTGACATATATATTAAATTGCACTTAAATATATATCAAATTTTAAAGTATTTTTAAAAATTGTTATCCTTAATAGAAAAACATGCACATCGGATTTAGAAGACATGTTATGTGATGTTTATTGATCAAGCATCTCACAAATAAATTTATATAAAAATTACATAGTATTTAGTTTGGATTTTCCTAATACAAAACAATCACTGACGCATTTAAGGTGAATGTATTCAACGACAATCGTAACTACGATGGCTTTGTAACATGACAATGATAAGGACAACAACAGTAAACAAATAATAAGGTGACAAAATTATATGCCAGATCAACATACTAAGGCAAATAATAATAGGGAGAATTGCTATTTTTCTCCTGTGTTTTGGTCTATTACACTACTTCATTCCTGATATTTGAAAAAATATTTATTCATCCCTAACATTTGTAAAATCATATACTATTTAATCCCTACAGAAGAACTAATAAGTGTTAAATGTTGCAAATGTCAGGAAAAATAAATATTTTTTCAAATGTCAGGGATAAATTAGTATAATAGGCCAAAACACAAGGGGAAAAATAGCAATTATCCCATAATATTAACAGAAGAAAATACTACTCAATTGCCCACCACTATTAACTAACAATCAGAATAGACAGAAGATACACCATGTAACAACCGACTGGACGCTTAGAAGCATGAACACATGAAAGACAACTGAACTGTGGTAAAAGGACAAGGAAAACAAAGAAATAATAAAGTAATCAACTAAGTGGGAAAATAAGCTTATCATAAACAAAATCTTGTATAATAATGGCTTCTACTAAGCAATTACATTCGCAGGTTTCTTAAGAATCACAATGCAAAGTCAAAAGAGTAGTATTCGCTTTAGAAAGTAAATAATCATCTGCAACTCAGGACACATAATCAAAAGAGTAGTAAACATAATCATCATCCTCCTCATCAATTTTTTTCAGTTTCGATCACCGTTGGGTCATCACCTCGCATCATCAATTTTAATTATTTATCATAATTGTTTGTACCTTACAAGCTGTAATCAAGGAAGTGTTGAAGCTACACAACACTTAAATATAGATTAAAAATAATTAAAAAATCAAAAGATTAAAAAAATTGAGAAGATGACATGAGCAATGAGGAATATGATAAGAAGCATTTTGATTGAGGGAGCTTGACATAGAGGAGAATGACGTAGAGAGGAAAATGAAAAGAATGATAAGATCCAAAATTGAAAAAAAATATTTGTTTGAAAAGTTAGTTTTGAAATTATAAAAAGTCAGCACCTTTTTTCATATATTTTTTAGTTTTTGGAGTATGTGTCAAAACCTCACAATCTTAGGTTTTCTAGGTATATTGGTGTCAAAAATCACAACCTTTTCGACTTGTTGCAATTGTATACTGACTTTTAAAAGTTGGCAAAACTTACCCAATTTGGATTATTTATTGCAATTATAGCACAAATTAGGTTTGGTCAAAATTGATACTGACATAGACCATATCACCCCTCTTACGTGGGTCCCACAGCCACATCATTTTGCTCAGTTAGGACAATTAAAACGCTACGTTTTAATTAAGCCTCCCCTTTTAACCCTAAATCATGCCCCTTTCTCCCCAAATCCTTCTCCTTTCACGTCTCTTCTCTAATCCTAAAATGATTTCTTAACCTGTGATCAAATCAAAGCAAAAAACTTCAAAATGTAGATGATTGAAGCGGCTGCAAAAGAAATTAAGATAAGATTTGAATATACCTTGAAACAGTGATTAAGAATTAGAAGAAAATAGTTTTGGAATAATCATGGAAATATCAACAG
This sequence comes from Mallotus japonicus, assembly GCA_949634005.1. Classification (NCBI taxonomy): domain Eukaryota; kingdom Viridiplantae; phylum Streptophyta; class Magnoliopsida; order Malpighiales; family Euphorbiaceae; genus Mallotus; species Mallotus japonicus. The sequence goes on from CATIWK010522596.1 coordinate 1,947, forward strand.
CTTCAGCTTCAACTTTTAGTAGCGGTGGGAGATATTGCGAAAGGATCGAGCTTCAGCAATACGTTTCAACAACAAGAAAAAACCCAAATAGAAGATTCATAAATTGCTCGTTTTGGCAGGTAAGGTTCAAAACTCAAATTCCCCAAATTTTCCTAAATGTTTACTGAATTTTGATTGAAATTACATAAAATATAAAAAATTACAGAGGAATGAATGCAAGTGCTTTCAATGGTGTGATACTGACATATTACCTGGAGACCAAGAAAAGGGTGGTGAGCAACAAATGTTATTAGGTGAGAAGTACTTGATTACACTAGTTGGAGAGCTCACAAAAAAGGAGGAGACTATAAAAAAGTTAAAAGATGAAAGAATGTTGTTACTTGAAGAAATTAACATGTTACAGAAGCAAATTGCAGGGAGAGATGCACAAGATAGGAAATTTAGATATATGTTGTGTCTTATATTTTTGGGATTGTTGATATATGTGAATATAGTGGCCTAAAAGCATAGCATTGTTCTGCTCTTACCTTAAGGTCAGTGTCCATTTAAAATGAGCATGATGGCTCACTGTCATTATCTAGGTATTTACAATGTTGTTGGCTGATTTTGGTAGTGTTTATTTTGTTCTCTTGCAAGTTGGTTTATGTGTTATGTAATAGCTACCTATCAAGATGAATGAAGGGATTCACTTTCTATAATTTATGCTCTTCTTGTTAAGTTCTAAAATGCGATGCCTGTAGTTTGCACAAAATGTAAAAAATAGCTGCCTATAGTTTGCATAAAATGTAAAAAATAGCTGCCTGTAATATGCACAAATGCACACCTAAACTGTGATGCTCTTTCATCAAACTCTATACAAAATTTCAATAAAATAACGAAACATTCATTTCATTAGAATAATAACTTATAACTGTTTACAAAAAACAATTGCTACACATGATCAATAAACATGATAAGCAATTGCAAAACCTACAGATTTTCAAGATAATTACATACTGCAGGCTTACTAAAAAAGTATTACAATCAGTAAATTGATTGCTTTCTCCTTAAACTATCTAAAAAGTTTCCCATATTCACCCTATGCCCTGTGCTGATTGTTTCCTATGCATATTCTGTCCAAAAAGTTTCCTATGATACTGTCCAAAAAGTTTCCTAATGAAAAACTGTCCAAAAAGTTATAACCCAAAAAAGATGACCATCAATGGAGCATCTTAATTAATCTTTATCTTCCCATTAACTTAGGCTCTATCTGTCATAAGTGCTGCAAGTTGAAATGCTGTTGACTTAAAAACAACTAAATTTTGTGACATTTGACTTTGATGGTGTGAAACATCAATACTTTGTACTGTTGTTGATGTTGCAGATGAACCATTGATACAACACCCCCTTGAATCTCCTGGCATCCACTAATTTGCAACAAACATTTGCCATACATCAATGAACCTAAATGTTGGCCATATTATTCAAACATCATTTAAAATTCAAATAAAAAATGCTTACTCTTGAATAAATATTTCCGGTGTCACTAAAAATTCTGACCCCATTACCCTATCTTGCCTATCAATATTACACATATGAAAACCAAAATGGAAGTCAATTACCATCATAGACACATATTATTTTAAATTGATCAAGATGTACTTATCGTTGCTCTTTTGCTTTTGTTTCTTAATAGCATTTCTTGAAACACTGATTGGCTAGTTTCAAGCTGTCCCCACACTTGGAGATACTGCCGTTGATGCTGTGACATTTGGGGCAGAGTTCTTCCTTGGTCTACCTCTTTTATTCAATCCCCATAATTAAATATAATTAATTACTATTAAAATGTGTTTAACAATAATTTAATAGCATTAAAGAAACTTGTAAACTTTACCTTTGGAGGTCTTACAGCAGTTGGTTGGTCTTTGTTTTGGCAACCTCTCGTATTATGTTCATTTACAAGGCAATATTGACATATCTTTTCCATGCCATGTCTTGTAAGTTGACTAGGTCTGTTGGGATCTTCCCGAGGTGCCTTTTTTCTTTAATCTTCGGCCTTCCAGGCATTCTTCGATAAGGAAAAGGCAATAATGGTGCATCTGAAACTTTAGGCCACATCTTTTGACCATTTAAAGGATCTAATACAAACTGGTACACAAGGAGATTTGTGTCTTTCTTGTAATAGTGATCAACATAATCCAAAACATCATGTCTCATATAGTTGATTCCAACAATAGTATGAGAGCATGGGATACCAGTCAAATCCCATGCTCGATATAAGCACGAAGGTGGACTCAATGTAACTACAAATTGGTCTTCATATTGTGTAACTTGTTGCTTGTTCCCCATAGCAGGCTTTACTTAATAGAATCTTGTACCATACTTAGCCTTTTCTAGCTTTTGGTGAATTCTTGGACAAAGTTCGCCATCTAACCTTTTCAACATCTCAGACTTATGATAAATTCTTTCCATCAAACAACCTCTGATTTCCTCAAGCATATTAATAACTGACATGGTTCTAGCCTTGCATATATAACCATTAAAAGTTTCAGCCATGTTGGATGTCACCGCATCACATTTTGGCCATGTGCTAATAAAGGCTCTGCAGAAGTGGGCTGGTCCTTGCTTCATTAAATCTTCATATGCATCCATATCCAACATTTTGAGTTCCTTAACGTTCTTATTGTATTCAGCTTCATATGTGGCAAACACACACTTCTAATACATAGCCTTATATTCCTCCATGTTGTGCTTTTTCTTCCAATTCTGTTGTATATGTTTCGCACAATGGCGATGCTCTGAATGAGGTGCCAAATCAGCTATAGCATTAGCAAGCCCCTATGCATGTTCCATAAAATCCACTTAAAACACATTTGGAGAAACAAAGACAAAAATTATAAAGTTGCAATTCAAGATTACCTTTTTCTAGTCACTCACTAATGTTAATCCTAATCATGTTACATTAATATCAGTAAATAATAATTGTAAAAACCATCTTCATATTGCCTCGTTTTCTCCTTCCACCATAGCTCAAGAGATGGGATACATTTGATCATTCCCATCTCTTGTTACAGCTGCTAGCAAAGCTCCCTCCATGACTGTTTTTAGAAAACAGCCATCTAAACATATCACAGGCCTACAACCCACTATATATCTCTTCTTTAAGGCTGAAAATCCAATATAGAATCTTTTGAAACTAGGCTTCCCATCTGGACCTTGTTCGCCATTGTCAAAGACAAATATCCCTTCTTTATCACTCTCATTAACTCAGCCTTGTAGGAGTGCAACCTTGCATAATGTGCTTCTAAACTACCCCTCGGTATATTCATCTATCTTGTAACTATGATATTGTTTTTCTCATTCAAGTCAATAATCATGTCCTCCACTTTATAATCAAGCTTTCTTCTAAAGATATTCAAAAATTCTTTGGCCATCCAGATGTATGTCATTTGTCTATTTCTAATCGTCCTGCTACAATTATGATCACCAAATTACCTTCTTACAGTGAATGTCAATTCATCAGGTATCTTAGCTGCATACAACCTCTACGTGCAATTTTCTTCACACCTAGCTGCCATTTTTTTTTATCTCGACCATCTCAGATTGAATCCATTGCATATAGCATACTGTTGAACTGCTTCCTTAAATTGACTGGCAGACTGAAACCTCATCCCCAGCATAAATTCCAATTTAGAGTGGTCATATTTGGGGTTGTATAAAACCTTCTTTTGCTTATTCTTTCGATCATGAACTTCAAGATCTCCCTCCTCAGAGCTATAAGGACTGTCATAAGCACCATCTTCTAAATCTTCGTAGTCACTGACATGCTATTGATGATCACCTTCTTCAATAACATTAGCTTCATTAGGACGAACTGTACTTGTAGATGGCACATAATTATGCATCATAACCTCTTCATCCAATCCCAAACCTTAACCAAGATCCACAAGAATTATTTTAAAAGTCCTCCTCTTATTATTCATAGCCATTACCCGTTCTTAGTCATTTATGTCCTCCTCATTTACCAAACTAACATCACTATCACTTTGGTCCATGTCTACAGCAGATGGCACATATTCAACATCAGTCTCAGACTCACTATTACCATTTGCCACTTCAACTTGGGGTTCACTCAAACTAATCTCATCTGCATCAACGTTTTCATTGTGCCACTATACACCCTCCTTGTATGTTTCTATGAAAATCTTTAAGAACCCAAAATCAGCACCCTCTTCCCACATTTTCATCACTTGCTCATCAGTATTTATCAAAGTTTGATACTCCCAATTACTAGTCCTAGGCTCATAATATCTGAGTTTTACAATTCTACCCAAACCCAATTCTGCCATTTTTTCACCAATCTGATCCCAAGTCAATCCTTCATCAACACTCACATCCTACCCACCAGGTATTGTATATCCCCCATAGTATTTTACCTTAGAGCCTTGTGAGAAGTTTCCTTTAACCCACACCTCTACAGGAAACTTGTAATGTTTCAAAATAAAATGAGCTTCCGATTGTTCATGTACCCACACCAAGAACAGAAAACTAACAAAAGCAATGTATAATGCGAGACATAAAATGAAAAAAAAAAGAACCAACGACGTAGATAACTCACCAATTTCTCTTTTTCTTGCCTCTTCCCATCTTCCATGCAATAAATTGAAAACCCGAAGACAAAAATAACAGTAACTATTTTGAAAATATATAAATAGGAAGATGTATTTGGTTAAGAATAACATTTGATTTTATCGCAGGTTAAGAAATCATTTTAGAGTTAGAGGAGAGACGTGAAAGGAGAAGGATATGGGGAGAAAGGGGCATGATTTAGGGTTAAAGGGGGGGCTCAATTAAAACGTAATGTTTTAATTGTCCTAGCTAGGAAAAATGATGTGGCTGTAGGACCCACATAAGAGGGGTGATATAGTCCACATCAGCATCAATTTTGACCAAACCTAATTTGTGTTGTAATTGCAACAAACAATCCAAATTGGGTTAGTTTTGCCAACTTTTAAAAGTCGGTATATAATTGCAATAAGTCGAAAAGGTTGTGTTTTTTGGCACCAATATGCCGGTTTTCTATTGTTTCAAATCTCATATGAGGTTTTGTTCAAAATTGATCTTTTCAAAACTCTATTTGAAATATAGCAAGCGGTGTTAACAGCTTCCGTCCAAAAGTATAATGACAAGTTATACTCATGAAGTATGATTATAGCTATTTCCACCAAAGATCTATTCTTCCTCTCAACTACCCTACTTTTTTTAGATGTTTTATGGGAAGAATATGCATGAGAAATATCATTTTCATTACAATAAATTTTGAAAAATTCATTTTCAAATTTCATTCCATGATCACTTCTAATAGCTAAAATATAAAAAATATTTTTCCTTTTGAACTTTTTTGTAAAACTTTGAAAAGCATTAAACACATCATTTTTATGAGCTAAGAAATAAACCCAAGTGAATCTAAAGTAATCATTAACTATTACAAATGCATAATGCATTCCACCTAAACTAGCAACCCTAGTAGGGCCAAATAAGTCCATATGAATGAGTTCAAGGGGCCTAAAAGTTGACACCCTATTTTTGAGCTTAAAGGAAGAATTAGTTTGTTTTCCTTTCTAACAAGCATCATAAGTCTTGTCCTTAATGAACTTGAGTGTGGGCAAGCCATCCACAAGTTCACATTTTCTAAGATCATCTAAAAGCTTAAAATTAGCATGTTCTAGTCTCTTATGCCAAGTCCATGTATCATGAAAAATATACATCAAACATTTAATTTCTTTATGGTGTACTTTGTTTAAGTCAATGACATAAACATTGTTTAACCCTTCACCACTAAAAACTACTCTGTCATCAATAAGCTACTAACAAAACAATTTTTGGGTAAAAGGTGACTTTATTTCCCATGTCACATAGTTGATTAATGCTAAGTAAATTATGCTTAAGTACATCTATAAATAACACATGATGTATAGATATGGATTGAGAGTTACCAATTTCTCCAATGCCAACGATCTTTCCTTTAGCATTATCACCAAATATGACACACCCTCCATCCTTGGTTTCAAGTGATGTGAATTGATCCTTGTCATCCATCATATGCCTTGAGCATTCACTATCTAGGTACCATTTGCTCTTCATCTTGATAGAATTAAGGCATACGCAGGGAAAAATTTTATGGTATAATGAAGAAGTGTGTATTTATTGCGCCCAAAGTGTTGTTTTTGGGGTATATGGTTTTAGGAGCTAGTTTGGAAGTTGATGAGGCTAAAGTGCAAGCAGTGAAAGAGTGGCCTAGACCGACGACCCTAACAGAAGTGAGGAGTTTCCATGGCCTTGCATCATTTTATAGGCATTTTATTGCTAATTTCAGTAGCATTATAGCTCCAATTACAGATTGCATGAAGGGCAGCAGGTTGGAATGAACAGATAAAGTAGAGGCAGCCTTCAAGTTAATTAAGGAGCGGCTTACAACTGCACCAATTTTAGTGCTACCAGATTTTTCATAGCCCTTTAAGTTACATACAAATGCTTCAAAGGTAGGGATAAGGGCAATGCTAAGTCAAAACAGTAGACATGTGGTGTTCTTTAGTGAGAAATTATTTAGGTCTAAACTGAACTACAACACTTATGATGTTGAGTTTTATGTAGTTGTGCAAGCTGTAAGGCATTGGCGTTATTATTTATTTCATAAGGAGTTCATCTTGTACACAAATCATGACTCCTTGAGGCACTTGCACTAGCAAGATAAAGTGTCACCTTGCCACGCAAGATAGGTGGCTTATTTAGAGTGGTTTACTTATGTAGCGAAACATAAGTTGGGTGTTACTAATAGGGTGGCAGATACTTTGAGCAGCAGAAGTAGCTTGTTGGTTACTGTGAGGGTTGAGGTGCCTGGTTTTGATTCTTTTCATGGTTTGCTTACTACTAACCCTTATTTTTCTGTGATAGTCCAAGATGTGCAGAATGGGAAGAAATCCGAATATTTACTATATGATGGGATTTTGTTTAAGGGCAATCAGTTGTGCATTCCAGATTGCAGCCTTCGTTTACAGATAGTTAAGGAATTGCACAGTGAGGGTCATGTTGGCAGAGATCGAACTTTGTAATTGGTTCAGGCTTCCTACTTTTGGCCTACCATTCGCAAAGAAGTGGAGAAGTATGTGCAACGATGTAAGATCTGTCAAATTTTTAAAAGGGCAGCCACTAATGCAGGGTTGTACATGCCTTTACCAGTCCCTTCTCAGCCTTAGGTAGACATTAGCGGGGATTTTATGTTAGGGTTGCCATGAACACAATGAGGTAATGACTCCATCTTTGTTGTGGTTGATAGATTTTCTAAGATGGTTCACTTTATCCCTTGCAAGAAGACTACAGATGCTGTTAATGTGGCACAATTGTTCTTTCGAGATGTGCATCGTCTTCATGGGCTGCCATCATCTATTGTTTCTGATAGGGATGCCTGCTTCCTTAGCCATTTTTGGCACAGCCTATGGAAGATGGTAAATACTTAACTGAATTTTAGTAGTGCTTATCACCCTCAAACAGATGGGTAGACTGAAGTTGTGAATAGATCACTTGGAAATTTGCTGCGTTGTTTAGTTGGTGATCATGTGAAGAGTTAGGATCAGAAGCTATGTCAGGCAGAATTTGCTCACAACCATGCTATGAATAGGAGCATGAGTTTCAGTCCTTTTCAGGTTGTTTACTCAGTTCAGCCTCGAGGTTCCCTTGACTTAATGACACTACCTAGCAAGATAAGGGTCTATGGGAAAGTAGCAGATTTTGTTACTGGGTTGCAGGGTGTTCACAAGATAGTTCATGAAAATCTGTGTACTGCTAACTCCAAATATAAGCATATTGCAGACCAGAAACGAAGACATTTGGAGTTCAAAGTGGGTGATTTTGTGTGCGCAGTCCTAACTAAGGATCGTTTTCCAGCTGGGGAGTACAATAAGATGTCTGCAAAGAAGATTGGTCCTATAGAGGTTGTGGAGAAGATAAACCCCAATGCGTATCGTCTGAAGTTGACTAGCTATATTTGCACTACAGATGTTTTTAATGTGAAGCATTTGATTCCTTTCTCTAAATATTCTTCTGATGATGATTAATTGCCAAATATGAGGTCGAATTTTCTGTCACCTGGAGGGAATGATGCGGAGCAGATTGCCATTCGGTTTATGGATGAATTTGATAGAAGGGGAGTGCGTAGTTGAACTTTGTAAGGCTCTAACTTTTGGGTCCGATTGAACCACGGGGCCTATAATATATCAAAATAAAACTGATTCAGAGACCTACATTTAATATTAGGTTCACCTATAACGGGTCAAGTTTCGAGCCCAAAATTCTTCGTTTAAGGCCTCAAAATTAGCTTTGAAGTTTATGTTCGTTTTATTTGTGTTTTTTGGTCTTTTTACCCTTTTTAGTTAGGGTTTTCCCTAGATAGTATTTATTTATTATTTTTGGGTTGTTGGAGACAGCTTTTGTTGAATTGATAATCAGATTTCTATTTCTTTTCCCAATTTTCGGTATTCAATTGTGAATCAACAAACCTTGGATGCCTATTTCCTTGTATTTTATCTTTAAATAAACACGTTATGGAATGTTGTTTGACGGCCATTCGTGTGCGAATCAATGGTAATCAACATTTATCCTTATTTTGTTAGGCTACTGCTATGTCAAGTAGTAACAATGATAATAATATTAATAATAATAAAATTAATAAAAATATTTTGTTAGCAATTTATTTATTATATTTTAATCACAAAAAATATTATTTTTTATTGTATATTATTATACATGTGTATATTACTTACAATATAATTAATAAGTATATAATTAAGTTACTACTTAATACTATTTATTAATATCTATGTATTACTTATTAAGTTAATATTCAGTTCTATATTCGGTTTTTAGTTCGGTACGGTTTTTGATTTGATTTTTTATAAATATCCAGTATCATACCAAACTAGTCATAAAATTCAATTCGATACAGTTTAAAATTAAAATTATTCGATTCAGTACGGTACAGTTTTAATGTCTTTCAATTCGGTTCGATATTTTTTCCGTTCCGTGTTCAGCCCATTCCATGCACCACCTCTTACATGTATTTCGGATTGTTAATAGGAATGCGTTGGGAACGTCTTGGCTTAACATGACCCAACATCACAAGCAAACATAATATTTGCTGAACCCATAAATGTATTAGCCGCACTAATTTTCAAGTTCTCAATGTGAAAGCTTTATGAGACAAATCAATTTACTCATTTCCAACAATTATTTCATCCAAGTTACATA